>PVJI01005606.1:0-94678 GCA_004026765.1 Micronycteris hirsuta
TTGTGGGCCAGGTCCCTAGTGAGGGCCATGTGAGAGGCAACCATACATTGCTGTTTCTCTCCCTCTCTGTCTCCCTCCCTTCCTCCTCTCTAAAAATAAATAAATAAAATCTTTAAAAAAAATTCAATATATTATCTGTCTTCCTCAAAATGGAAGAAATGTGTAAACTTTATAAGGTAATAAAATGTACTATCAATAGATCATTTTTTCAGTTAAAGAGAAAGAAAGTAGAGGAAAAAGTGCTGAGTTTCAGTAAAAAAGTAAGCTGCCTGATTTTGGGAAGTTTGAGAATAAGTCGAATATGGAATTTACAATTAGGGATGTCTAGTAGCCATTAAAATATAGCTGCAGTTCAAGCTATTCAAGGAGCTAAAGATGGTTGGGGATGAAATGAGATTATGAATGTGAGAATATTTTGGAGATTAACATCATGCAATTGTGAGTTCTACATTTGTGCTGCCAGGCAATCAATATAAATGTGAATTATTATTACATACGTACATTTGGCTCTAAATTATTTTGTAACTGGTTTAGGTTGACTTTAAATACTTGTTGTTCTATGCAAATAAAATATTCTGACTTGTCAAGTTAAATATAAGCTTCTCTAAGGTGAAGCATTATCTGTGAGCATCATTTACACATAATACAGATGTTCTATAAATGCTTGATGTTGCTTAAATGCTATTCTATAAATGCTTAAATGTTGACTTATTAACAAATGGGAGTTTTACACAGTGATGAAAAAAATTAAAACAAAGTTATTACCAAATGTGACCAAATGTACACTTTTCAGATCCCTAAGTTTATTTATGTCACACTATCCAAAAATGGAATTTCTAAGGGATCACAAACTCTATCCCATCATCATAATAATCTTATAAATTAACATTTATAAAGCATTGGTTATACAAGAGGATCTTCTCTGAGGACTTACGAGGGAAAACCTAATTGATTCCTGCCCACACTCCTTAAGGTTGGTGTGTTGCAGGTGGCAGAGGACAGCAGAAGCTCACTACTCAAAGGGGCTGGCTTAGAAACTTGGCTCTACTGCTTATTAGATGTGATGATTGAATAATTAACATCTCTGTGCCACAATATCTTCACTGGTATAAAGTATAATAAAAGCATCTTTCTCCTAGTGGTTTATAAGAGCGAAACCAATTAGTTTATCTAAGGAGAGCAGAGCAGCGACTGGAATACTGTTTTCATAAATTCTAGCTCTTAGGCTACATGATGTTTTCTATTCCCTTTGGCCATCCATGAAATTTTTACTAGCATATCTAAAACTAAATTGTACAAATTAAGAGATCTATTTATCTAGAATTAAGGGACTTTTTTTTTTTGCTTTTTTTCTTCATTTGAGTGATATTGTATCTTAAAACACTTTCCTTGAGACACATTATTGAAAATGCATATATTCACTTTTTTAATTGGATAATATATTTAGGATGAGTGTGATTTAGAAATAATGAGTTATTTGTAGCCACAAAAATGATAAAGCAATGAATGAATTGATTTCTTGAGACTTCATGCCAGGAGAAATGTAATAACAGAACTGGTAACTACCTGTCCCTTAAGACATGCAGAATACTTACTAGATTAGCACATCCCTGGTGGCAATTCATAGCCCTAAAATCTTTTGACTTAAATAACTCCAAACAAATGCAACATTTAAATGAATATATCTGTGGGTGTGTCTACATGCAGCATATATTTATATGACAAACTATTGTGCTTTATTATGTCTTGAACTTGCATCTGATTTAATCAGCATTCATTGGATTTTGGTAAAAATTTCTTACTTGAGGTTTAATATGGCAATGACTCAAGTCGCTGTTGCAGATGTGCCTGAGATATTATACTCCTACTTAATTACGTATCTTAATTGGGATTTTAAAAAATCAAAACACTGGCAAAATACCATTTGTTCTAGTATTTGCAAATTAGTAGTACTCCACACAAAAATTGTTACAAGCAAGCTTCTATCAGAAATGACCTATAGAAAGCCACACAAAGTATCCAGAACATCCCATCTTATATTTTATAGCCTACCAGTGACATTAGCACTTCGCTAATAACTTCAAATTTTAAATTAAGCCATATTAAAATTTTTCCAAATCTGCTTTAGTTCTTATCACCTTTGACGGCCGGTTCCCAAATCGTTTCTTATAGTACCAGAATCCTCTGGTGTTTTGTCTATTTGACAGATAAGATGAGTTTATGGTGATCTCCCTCTCCAGGGCTCAAAATATTAAGTTTAAAACTAAACATGGTTTGCAAATAACCAAGGGGCCTTTTCCAAACACTATTTAATACACTGAGCTACAGTTTTAACAGTCGCATATCCACTCAGGAAGCAGATTGGTTTGCTCATATAAACCGCAGCTATGTATTTTATTACTAAACTGCAAGTTAGCCTAAAGACAAATTTTTATTTTATTTAAAACACGTATCACCTTACTTTTCTCTTTAGGATTAAAAAGCATTTTACAATAAATCTGAGAGAAAAAAATAATTTATGGGCTATAAATCTGTGTGGTTTTGTAAAAGAGAGTGAAGACTAATGATCTGGAGAGTGGGGTAAGGATAAATTTCAAAATAACCTCCTAACTCCTTGTTAAATTTAAAATAAAATAACTCTCCCTACCACCTAATTAAAATAAATAAACTGGTCCCCATTGCAGGCCATTCCATTTCTGTCATGCCACCTCTTTGCTCCTACCTCAGAGAAACATGTGAAACTATGCTAATACAGTGGATAAATTTCCACTTGTACAAAATGGATCAAAGAATATCTCTGTAATGTCATATTTAAATAAATTGTATCTTATTTAACATATATTCAGCATTGTTTTTCAAAGAATTTGGTTATAAAAAGATATATACAACCAAAACCTTTAAACTCTCCCATTCAGTTAAAATTTCAGGCATTTTTCATTCTCGTCATAAACATCATTCTGAAGTACCTGTTATTTCACTGCACTGTCAGTGAAGGGATTGATATACACCTGCTAAAATTTTGATTACCTAAATAAGTCTGATATAAACTTATTTTTATTTTTTATTTAATCTTTGTCATACAAGCAGAGAAACATATACAAAATAAAGATGAGCACATTGCTTTTCTAATTATTTGGGATTCTGGACTCAAAAAAAAGAATTAACGACCCTGTATATAAAATATTATTTTTGTTAACTTTGATTTCTTCATAAGCATGTTTCTATTTATCTGTGTGGTGGCAGCATTGTATATAACTTTCTCATTCTTGGAAAGACTGAAGCATTAGTCAATACTTTGAAAGCTCTTTATAAAACCACAGTAATGTGTAGGGTAATGAATTCTTCTAAGCCTTTTATTGATTCACTTGTGAAAAGAATCATTTATTATAATATGATGTGGACTGTGGATATAATTGAATTTATCAGAATAATTCTAAAATCAAAGGATGTTGGTTCTTCTCAGTGTATCTATTTGAGAACTGAAACCTATCATCAGAAATGGCAAAGTGCTCTCACACACAGTATGATATTTTGTCTTTAGGTAATGGTCCATAATTGAAGTTGAATTTCATTTAGTCAGCATTTATGTATTGCGTGTCTAACATGTACGAGACACCCTTTTTTCTAAAGGGAATGTGACAATGAACAAGACAGACAGAGTTCCTGCCCTGGACTCATTCTGGACAAGTATCTGAAGCTTCTGTTAATGAATAAGTTTACCCTGCCTTACCTTTACCTATGTGTTAAAGTTCAAATATTGGAATCTGGCCACTTATATTCCATTCCGAATGCAAATCCTATTACATCTCCCAGTACAGTCTGCATACACACCCAGATCTTTGGAGTCTCAGTGACTTTCCCTTTCCGTAAGTACCACATTTAAGGTAAATGGATCCTACTCTCATGTGTTTCACCACTTCTATCAAGTCGTCTGTGAATTCTCTAAGAAGGGGAATACTTTTTGTGCTTCCATGGCATTTTGTATACATTCCAATTATGACTCTTTTCACATTGCATTGTAAATATCTATGCCTTTCCTCTTCTTTGGCCTATAAGCTCCTTGAAAAGAAAGATTACATTTCCTTCACTTTAATGTTCCTAACAAATACCTCAATCCATGGTACATAGAAGATTCTCAGAGATGTTTGATTAAGTTAATGAATTAATTAGCTAAGCTACATTCACAATTAGTCAAGGCCTCATTAAATTCCTGGTTAGAATCTATTATTAAAATTCTCAGTAACATATATAGTAACAGAACAACAACCTAATTTTTATCCTTCACAAGCATATTAAGTATATAATAAAAGTCGATTCCATTCCCTCACAGATGGATGAAATGAGCCAGGATCTCCAGACATAGCCATCCCCTCTGTGTCTCTCAGTGGAGGACCTGGGCGATCATTCCCATCGGAATCAGCTCTCTAGCCACTAGCATTGGTCACAACTACTAATGATTGCCTTCCATTACTATAAACAGGTAGCGTAGAGTCCCCACTATGTGTTAACAATTACTGTTCTTTGCCTTCTTCCAGAGCCACTAAAAATCAAAATACTTTGCCATACCTAATGAAAAAAAATGGTGCTAAAGGTTACAAAATTTGAAGTGAAGGAGTCCAGACATAGAGCTTAAAAAAAATATACATTATTTTACTCCCTAATAGAAGCTAATAAGTTTTAAATGAAATAGTTTTCTAGAAAAATAAATGATTTTCAAAACTAACTCAAAAATTTTAAAAAATATGGTCAAATAGTCCAAACAATTGAAAAAAATTTCTAAGGTAATCGAAGGAAAAATGTCTGATGAAAAGACTTGAGGTCAAATTCACCCTGTAAATTTGTTTTTTAGTGTTAAAAGAACAAGTAATAACCCGCACAATTTAAAGTGTTCCTTGTCATAAAAATTGGAGAGTTTATTGAACTGTGCTTAAATATTTATGAATCTAGAGATAGTTATATAATTTAGTCTTATGCATAGATAAAAATTAATTGTCAAATAATAGAGATTTGTTTAAAAATTATTGCATTTAAGAACAGGCTAAATGCCAAAAGCTATGCTGTAAAAGTATTTAATAACATGGGGAAATGTTTAGAAAATATTTGTTTTCAAAAGTTACAAAACATCATAGACACTATGATACTGTGATAAAATAATTTTTTGTGCTTACGTATGTGTAAAAGTTGACAAGCACTGAAAAAGGATCTGTGAAGTTTTATCACAAAGTGTTAACATCTTTATCTCTTAGAAATAAAAATAGCATCATCCTAAAATCATTCCTCAGAAAAAAACACATACAGCTTTTAATTTTAATTTTAGTAAAATCCCTTACATAAAGTGAACTAAAGCTAAATTTACTTTTATTTATAAACAACAACAAAGAGAGCAGGTTGACAGCAGGCGGGGAGGTTATGGGGTGGAGGGATCAAGGAAAAGGACTCATGGGTATGGACAACATGGATGTGCTGATTATGGAGTGGAGGGGGGTAAGGGGGATAAATGGTAATAAAAAATACAATAAAAATAAATTTAAGAAATATATATTGTTTAAGCAGTCATTGATATTCATCTATAGATTATTCTTTATTCTCAATTTTCTAGAATTAATTTATATTTCTTTTGTTGCTAGATAAAAACATTAAATGTTATTGTAATCATTATAAACAAATTGCAGAAAAACACTCAACTGACAAAAATGCTATAAATATGACAAAAGAAACATAACATTTAGGAAGAACTTATCCTATCCAGGGGTATCCAAACTTTTGGCATCTCAGGGCCACACTGAAAGAAGAAGAGTTGTCTTGGACCACCCATTAAATATGCAGACACTAATGAAAGCTGATGAGCACAAAAAGATTTTAAGTCCATTTACCATTTTGTGCTGGGCCACATTCATAGCCATCCTGGGCTGCATGTGGCCCATGGGCTGGACACCCCTACAACCTACTCTTTCTCTTACAGAAGACAACTTTCTCTAGGAAATGCTCCCTAAATCCCTCATTTTTTTCTCTTTCTTTTTAGGTATCATTTAAAAGAAAATGGATCATGTACAAAGAAATAGTCCTACCAATGAAAACATCACCTTACATCTTATAAATTATCATCACACGGGCCATTTTAAAATCTGAGATTGTGTATTGTCCAATGACCATCAATGTGAGTGAAAAGAGGGCAAGTGAACTCCGTGAATCATGTCCCATCGTCTTGACAGTCAGAACTATAGCTATCATCCTTATGCCGGCCATTTTTTTTCTGAAATTTTTTGTCCTCTACTCACTACTGTCAATGTTGTTGTACTGACATCTGCCATTCAAATATGACAGTCTCATTCAAGATATTAATTTAGTGCACATTGGGTTAAATTTCAAGAGGTAATAGTCACACGTGAAGCCTATGTCCATTTGTTAATTTGAATGCCTTTGACTTTTCAGTAACCTATAAACTAAAAGTAGTCGAAGTAGTTGTACAAACCTGAAGGCAAAAGAATCTGTCTCTCCCTCTGGAAAACACTTTTGAAATTACTCAGTTCCCCAAGTAGTACTTTCACAATATACGCATACTGGAAGGGGAAAAAAAGTCTATTGACTGTTATTTTTCAATTTTATTTTGCTTTTCCATTTTGTTTCTGAATTGAATTCCAGTGCTCAGATATTTCTTTTTTATGTAACGTGAAGATGGAAAAAGTAAACTTTTTTTTTTTTTTTTTTTTGGTAAATCAGTTTTGAGTTCTGTGGATATTTTAACCTAATTATTTTATGGGAGTGCAACGATTCATATTTTTCCATCATGAAACAGAACATTAAGCATCAGTTGCGAGTAGTGTAGAAAAGTACTTTCAGGAGCGCCATTATGAGAAAAATTATAATTTTTCCTAAGAGTTATTTTTCTGGAAAAAGTAAAGAATAATGAACTTGGACTTAGTAGCATTTGGAGAGTTTCTCAACAAAAGAACTGCAAAAACTTAGGTGTTTCTTGTTAAAAAAGATTATCAGAAGACATATGCAATATAGTTGGAAAATCAGGATTTATTTTCAATACGTAGCTACAGGATGTTGAATAAGATAATTAAATAGAAAGATTTGGTAAACTAAGGCAAGGCGCTCAAGTAAATCACAGAACAACAAGGTCAGAGTATAAGTCGGCTTTTTAAGTGACAATATTAGAGAAGATCTTAAATATGGTCAAATTCCCTTCAATCTTAGTCATAAGCTTTTCATTGCAGCAACTCTGTCTGCATTTTGCCACTTTTTTTTTTTACCTAAGAGCAATTAAAAGGATGATTTTTATTTAAGTACTGCTAAAATTTACAAAGACCAGAACAAGCCTGGCATGTTAGCAATGCTTAGGCACGACGACCCGGTCCTAAACGCTTCCGCCATGGGGTGTTCTACTATAGGCCACTCTGCAAGAGCTCTCGGTGAGTCTCCTGGGGTTCGGGCTCAGCATCACTGAGTGCAGTTGTAAACACATGCTGCACTGCTCAAAGTGTAGAAAGGCCATTAGTGATAGTGCAACTACAGCAGAAGACAAATGGAACAAAGGGATTTTGAATATATGTAGCAGGCAAAATTCAGAACGAAACTCAATTTATCTGCACATCATCTGTCAGCCTTTCTTGCTGTGGGCCATGGGCACATTGTTCATCTGCTACAAGCTGAAGTTTTCATCAACTTAGTGGTTTTCTCTGTTTAGATATTAAATGTCACATTTTTAAACTGTTCTTTGTGTGTGTGTGTGATAACTAACTCCTCCCTTTAAAAATATCCCAAGTACTGAGATTCAAATAGGTGCTCTGATACCTACAATTGTTGCCTTTGCCTTCCAGTTTTAGTTTTGGAGTAATTATCTTTAACACACGCAACCTATCTCCTTCCATTCTGATCTATGAAAAGAGTAGGGGAACATTGGTGAAGGAAAGTGGAATTTACTGGCAATATCCTTCTCTCCATAGCCTTTACAAGTCATTTGAAACATCGTTTGAAAGTCTGTAACTGATGGAGGCACTGTCATATCACCACCCTTAAACCAACGAGCTAGTCCACTTAATGCCTTAGATTTCTGATCATTTCATGGCAAATACATATTTCTGCGTGTTTACACAGCGACTACAGAACCCATACATTACTCCCTAGCCAAATTCTCCCTCCTCAAATCCTGCACCTGTCTCTCCACCATATTTTAACAACTTATTTTCAGTACTCTGTTTTTTTCCCAGTATATTTTTAAGGGCACAAGTCTCTTAAAACATCTGGCATTATTTTTAGCTTACCTATTATAATAAAATTATGAGGTGAAAACTGCTATTTTCTTGTTCTTTATTCAACTTAAATGTTCATGGGTTATTGCTTAGATTTAGACTCACGGGCAAAACAGGAATTTTCCACTTGCAAAGAGAAACAGTTTTGTTGGGGCTGGGAAGGAGACAGTATATAAAATGACTTTGAGTGCTAGAAAATTTCTAATTGTCGAGTTTTAAGTGCTGCTCTTTAACAGATTAAGATGTTCAGCCAAAAGTTCGTTCATCTGCCTTCTGCAGAGAAAAACAAAAATTGCGGTAGGAAAATCTCTTAGTATTTTTTCATGTGCAAATCTGTTTTATAGGAGCACAACACATATGTTTCAATGCTTACGTTGTCATTGTTTCTCCTTTTTTCCTTTTCCAACTGGGCATACAATATGCACCCAACATACCTATAAAAGGTTGACTGAAAAATCACATTTTATAGTCTGCCAAAGGAATGTTTATATTAAATTGCTTCAGATGGAGAAAGTTTCATTGTGATCAAAACCCAGGAGATATAAAAGGGCCATAAAGTTTGGGTCATAACATGAGTTTATAAGCCTGGCTTCTACTTAATTTAAATTATAGTGGCAGTGCAAAAAATTGTGGTTTACCAATAGCACTAGGCCTCAGGCCAAATGCTTTCGTTCCACTAGCTTCTTCCATATCCTACTTCTGTTGAAAAGTTAACTGCCTAGCATAGATATTTCTTATAACTCGTCATTTGAGAAAAACAAAACTTAGTGATCACACGTGGGCACATGGGTTACTGTGGCTTACAATTATGAAGCGGCAATTATAGTCTAGCGTACACTCCTTTTCATAAACTTTTTTTTCTTTTTGGGTGTGTCTGTTTGTCTTGCTTTGCTTTTTTTGTTTCTGGATCAGTGCCCACCTTCAAATATCTGCCTGGAGCTGGTACATGAGTTCTAGAGGGCATAAGTGCAGCATCCCCATTTAAAATTTAGGTTTACCTTATCATTTGGTCCAATTTGACTGAATATATTTGATTTATAGTTTTTGATAGTCAAAGCTACAAATCAAAATTACATTTACATTAAGATGAATTATATTCTTGTTTTCCACTCTATCTATTTGACTTTTAAAGCATAAAGCTTTCTATACAAAACATGCCGGAACAAAACAGATAAACTTGGCTGTCTAATCTTTGACCATACGTGTTTGGTGTTTAGTGAGTCTTTTTTAAGAGATGAAAATGACAAAAAGAAGGGCTTAGATCAAATCCAGTCATCTTTAGCATTTATGCCAGAGTCTAATATTGCAGCACACTGACAAACTATACAAAGAAAAAATGGGAAAACATTTTATTCTATTATTATTGTTTTACAAAAACCCCAATTAATTACATTTAGACTTTTAAATATTAATCTGATGTTATGTTTTATGTTGTAAAAGGATGTCAGAACTACACAGAAGAGAGATAATAAATATAAATATCTAGAAAAGAAAGAGTTTAAACATCACTGTAACATCTGTCTATATATTTCAATTATTCTATAAACAAAAAGATTTTTGTTTTGAATTCAGTTTAGTAAAATGTTTTCCGTATAAGTATCCCATAGTTAAAATACATGGTAGAGAATGAATAATAATCTATAGATGCCACAGAGGGCAAAAAAATATATATTCCAATGATATATTTAGGTAACAAAACTTGTGTAATGGCAAAGATAGTGCCTTACTAGCTGTGCAGTCATCACTTACACAATGCCTAATTCCCAGTCTTAATTTGATTCTTGAAATATGTCACAACTTGGAATGAGGCCGAGAGGTTATCTAATTCAGCCTGTCATTCAGCAAAGAATGTTTTTTTTCCAATGGTAACTTGAATTTCCAGTACCTTCTTACTTTCCATGCAAGTGCATTCACTTCATGGAAAAGCATCCGATCTGCTTTTTAAGAGTTCCAATTAATGTGTTTTATCTATTGCTATAAAGGTGGTATCTCCCTGACTTTCTTTCAGAAGTCATATACTCACTTGAATCACAAAAATAAATAAATTCTCTCTTTTCTGTACACAATACCTTTAATAGCTGGCATGCATTTTAATATCTTTCTATAGAGAAAATACCCTGATTTTCTTCAAATGCTTATTTGATGTGTGTGTGTGTTTAATATGATGTTCCCCATTTAATACGACTAGTGGACTCACACCATTGTTCTCTGATCTCCTAGAATAATTCCCTCATTTTAGGCTCTCTACTTCTACCAATGTAGTCTCTGGATTGTCTTTTTTGTTATAATAACCATTGACACATAATTAAACTCGCATGCACTAAAGCCACTAAGTATGACAATGTGGAATATTTCTTTTTCTACCCTACACTTAACAATAAATATTTTGAACCAAGACACCAAATTACAATTATCCCTAGAGGAGTTTATCTCCTTAATTTTAACCCATTCCTTTAGCCTGTTGAAATCTCTTCCTGCCTTGACTGTCCTATGTGAGTTACTCAGCAGTGCGTCACCAGTGTCTAGAGACAGCACCCTTGGCACACCGGTGATGGCCAAATGGTTGATACCTACGTATCCATCAAACTCATGGAAGTATACTTTAATCAGTTACTAATTCATCCATTTGTTTTATCAACAAGCCCATACTTCTCTGTCATATTTGGAGAACAATATGTGAGAAACCATGAAATATCCAGCTCCTTCTGACCTACCAATCTGATAAAACTATCAGATAAACACCCTTAAAAAAAAAAAACAAAGTTTTGGGGTTTTGGCATTTTCTAATTCAGTGGACAAATTATTCTTAAATGTGTCCACCATTCTAGAGATAAAATAAATTATTTAAATTTTCTATTTTCATTGCTAATTATATTTTTTCTTTTTCTTTTTTATCTGAGTGATTATGAGTTCTTTTCAAAAACAACATGAAAATAACAGGAGTAGCATGAGTAGTTCAAGATTTGCATTACATACATCTGCTTATTAAAACTGGTAAAATGCAATGAGACTTTGAAAAGTTGCACAACCTTAATACTTAATTTTAGGCACCCATGTGATTCTTTTACTGAGATAGTATATAGGACAATATGGGGTCTGTTGTTGTTTTCATTGTGCTATCATTTGGGAAGATTAAAGAAAAACACTGTAGTTATTAAAGAAAAACACACACACACGAGACATAAACCCTCTATTCTGATTTAATTCCACTTCAGTAGACTACAGGCTTTCCTTCAAGTCACATTTGGAATAAAATTCTTTCCTTCTCTGACTTTTCATATAAATTCCAGATTCCATATTTTGTGTTCAAGCCATTGTTTTCTCTATGTCTACTTTTGTGTACACCACACTATGGGTGTGGCATCAGGCATCTTTTCTCTTAATGCCATAGACAAAGGAATAGCTGACAAGTACAAATCAAGGTTATAATGCTCTCCTTCAACAGGAAGTGAAGAAAATAAAATTACCAAAATATACTGAAGTTTCCTTTGCTAATATTTATTCATATATTTATTTTTTCTAAAAACAAGTATTTATGGAATAACAATGTATTATTACAAGGGAATTATTAACAGATGATCAATCCAGAGTACAAACCATAATCACCTTTTAGATCCTGATTTACTTGAAAATAGAATGAGAAAATGTCCTGTAAAGTGTGGTTTAGAAAACAATAAGCAGTTTTATATACAAAAATCTTCATCCTGCCAAAGGGCCAATTGCAACAATCACAAGGAAAGTGTTGAAAGTAAAAGTCAACAGATTTCATAATTCTATTTGTCTAATGTTAGCATTATACCAGGGTTGTGAAGGAAAAAAAATAGGCAACATCATTCACAATTGATGGCCCACTTCCTTCTCTCGTTCCTTATTCTAATCCATCCCTATCATCACTGCAAGAGCATGTCTAAGCTTTGGTATAATATACTAAGTATTTAAAAGCACTGAAATTAGCTAGATCTAGACTTGAATACCGATTCTCCTCCTCTGGTTGAGTGTCATCAGGAAAATCTGAACCTTGTAATACCTCTATCCAAGTCTAATTATATCATTTGTTTGGCACAATTAAGTATATGTGGAACTTCTTGTTCAAAACAATAGGGAAAATTGCCATTAAAAGTACAAAAGTAGCCTTGGTTGCAGGCCTCTGGTTCTCATCACTTGTAATATTTCTTGCCATTCTCGTCTGGCTTGGAGCATTTCCATTGAGAAGTCAGTCGTTAACCTTATTGGGGCTCCCTTGTATGTTACTTCCTGTTTCTCCCTTGCCATCTCTAAGATTCTCTCTTTGTCTTGGAATTTTGCCATTTTAATTATGATGTGTCTTGAGGTGGGCTTCTTTGGGTTCTTCTTGATTGGGACTCTCTGTGTTTCCTGGATTTGTGTGACTTTTTCTCTCATCAGATTAAGGAAGTTTTCTATCATAAATTCAAGGTGGATAAAAGACTTAAATATAAGTCATGACACCATAAAAGTCTTAGAGGAAAACAAGGAAAATCATTTTGGTAGGAAAATCTCAGACATTCTGTTGCTCAGGCAGCAACATCTTCACTGATATGTCCCCCAGAGCAAGGGACATAAAGGAAAGAATAAATAAATGGGACCTCATCAAAATAAAAAGCTTCTGCATGGCTAAAGAAAACAGTATTAAAATAAGAAGAGAACCAACTATATGGGAAAACATATTTGCCAATGATACCTTAGACAAGGGTTTGATCTCTAAAATATATAAAGAACTCATATGACTCCAATCCAGGAAGACAAAAAACCCAATTAAAAAATGGGCAAAAGACTTAAACAAACACTTCTCCAAGGAGGACATACAGAGGGCCCAGAGACATATGAAAAGATGCTCAGCATCACTAGCCATCAGAGAGATGCAAATTAAAACCACAATGAGATACCACCTCACACTGGTCAGAATGGCCATCATAAAAAAAGCAATAGATAAGTGTTGGAGAGGCTGTGGAAAAAAGGGAACCCTAGTGCATTGTTGGTGGGAATGCAGACTGGTGCAGCCACTGTGGAAAACAATATGGAATTTCCTAAAAATACTAAAATTGGAACTGCCTTTTGACCCAGCAATTCCATTGCTGGGATTATACCCTAAGAGCCCTGAAACACCAATTCAAAAGAACCTATGCTCTCCAATGTTTATAGCAGCACAATGTACAATAACGAGGTGCTGGAAGCAACCTAAGTGTCCATCAGCAAATGAGTGGATCAATAAACTATGGTACATTTACACAATGGAATTCTACCCAGCAGAGAGAAAGAAGGAGCTTATATCCTTTGCAACAGCGTGGATGGAACTGAAGAGCATTACGTTAAGTGAAATAAGCCAAGCGGTTAGGGACAAATACCATATGATCTCACCTTTAACTGGAACATAATCAACAAAAGAAAAAAAGCAAGAAAAACATAACCAGAGACATTGAAATTAAGAACAATCTAACAATAGCCAGAGGGGAGGGGGAAGGGGGATATCAGGAGAAGGGTTTTCAGGAACCACTATAGAGGACACATGGACAGAACCAAGGGGGAGGGAAGTGGGGAGGGACGTGTGTTTGGAGGGGGTGGGGGGAGAGGAGGGGAGAGGATACGGACAACTGTAATTGAACAACAAGAAAGTAATTGAAATTTTTTTTTAAATACATACAGATAAAAAATTAAAAAAATAAAAGACTAATTACTATTAAAAAAGTGCAAAAATATAAAGCTTTCATCTTTTACTCCATGCTGTCTCTCTTTCTCTCTCTCTCTCTCTCAACTTGTTATTGTGCTTATTTGCCTCTTAACATCATTCTAATTTTAATATAAATGTTTAAAGCATTATTAAATCAATTTACCATTGTTCTTTATGTTGTGTTATGCCAGTTTTAAGAGAAAATATGGAAGTATTTAAGTCATACACACAATTACTAAAATTGCATATTTTGTATTTCAGAGCTTGTGCATGTTTATGTATTTTGCTCCTAACAAAACAATGAAAACATCACACAAACTATCTCAGTTTTTTAATACACACAAATTTTACTAATATTCTCTACCTCCATCTTACTGAAGGATCAGGAAGGAATGATAGAGAAAGAAGCTATGGTTGCCTTATCTTTCTCTCTACTTCTGACTCAACATAATCAAATAAGTATTTGCCTAATACAGGGAAGTAACATGAGAGAAAATATACTATTTGGTTCCCTTGACCGTTTACGTTTCTTAAAACATCACTGCCTTCTTTCTGCGTTTGAAGCAAGTTCTGGTTTGAACAGAAATTTTGACCTTGCAGGATTCTAGATACCCTCACTTAGTAGGGATGGAACACAGTTATCTTGTACTCTGAGCCTTGTTGAACTCTTATGCATAATGACCACACTGGAGTTCTGTGTTCATGGGGTGTCACAATCACTATATGTCAATGAAGAGGCAAGGAATGACAGCAGACATGCACTCACGCATTACTACTACATTCACATGCACACCCATCGCTCCAATGCACTTCCTATAAAAAGTATGCATGTACTAATTCAATTACTAAGAATTTCCAGACAGTGAGAGCACAACATTAAACTTCACACAGGGTCTTTGAGAACAGGGTCCACAGGTTGTGTAACCATCAAGCTGGCTCTACCTCTATTGCAGCATTTAATGCCTGGTGTTCTTTTCTGTTCTCCCCTACTGTGCTGTAATGTCTGCTTAGAATTATCACTCTAGTGCCAAGCACAGTGGCACAGTGCCCGACTTTGTAAGCATTCATTATTTCATGACAGATTAAATAAATAAATAAATGATACTTATCCCAGCTAAGCTTTTTTTTTCTTCATTATAAAAATAATTTTTTAAATGAGGGCAAATAAAATTATTAAGTGAGGCATTATCAAATACATGTGAAAATTCCAGATTACATATTATGTCCAATATGGTATAAAATCTAAAATAACAGCCAAAGAGTATAAAGTGAATTAATAAAGTGCAGAAATTCTGAAATCATGCCCTTGAGTCTGAATGCAGGTGTCAGATGATACATATACCAATAAGATAACCACTTCAATACAAGGCAATTTTCACGAGGGCAGGGGCTTTCTCTATTTTGCTCTCTATTCCCAATACATCTGGAAATATGGTGATCCATAATTATATTCTGAGTGAAGTATATAGATAAATGAAGAACTGTGACATGGTGGTCAAGTAAAATTACTGTGATTAAATTCTTATCAACAGGATTGTATAGAAAGAATTCTAATCTAGATGTTAATTATAAAATTAAATGATGGCAATGAGAATTTCTCAGTTCATAGTAACATTCACTTCTCTGGTTGTTAAAATAACTCATTAGGAAGCCGTTCACTTTCTTGGTTTTCCAGAAAATTTTCTCTAAAGTTCTGAGAAAAAAGTGGTTGAAAAAAGAATAAAAGGGGAGGGTAAAATAAACCCCTTAAAAGTCTGAATAATATGCTTATAATTATTTCTTTTTAACTAGTCATCAATTATTCTGAAGCAAGTACTCCTGTTAATATTTACTTATGTCATTACAAACAAAGTAATCAACTGCTCATGACCTATTGCCCTGTTATGTTTTTAGAGAAAAGCTTTGTCTAGATAGTAATAGATTCCTTCCCAGTGACTCATCCATTACTCAGAGGCTCTTGGTTTCCTGGAATTTCTGTTCAAAATTTCAGCTCTGTTTTTGTAAGAAAGATTTTTATTTTAAGGAAAAATAGATATTGCAAAAACTGATCAAAAATGTATTTCTAGCTCTTGGCATCAAATATCTTGTTCACGCTAAAATAAAACTACCAATTTTTGATATTTAAAGTTAAATCTTAGTTTTGCATTTGTGGGTCAACTGAAACAAGCTGACTATATAGAACATTATCATCAGTAAGCCCTAATTTCCTTATCAAAACTCATGCTCTATGTTACATTATGTTACATTTTTTCACATTAAAGTTAACACTATAGGCCTGGTTGGTGTGGCTCAGTGGATTGAGTGCCAGCCTGCAGACCAAAAGGCTGCCAGTTTGATTCCCAGTCAGGGCATGTGCCTGGGTTGCCAGTTGGGTCCCTGGTTGGGTGTGTGTGAGACACAACCACACATCAATGTGTCTGTCCCTTTCTTTCTCCCTCCCTTACCCTCTCTCTAAAAATAAATAAATAAAATATTTTAAAATAAAATAAAATAGCAATATACAGTTGCATAAAAATACTAATACTATACATACACACTGAATCTTACCGTTTTCAAGTAAGGACAGTTGTGAGACCTTACTAGTTGTCTTCCCAAACCTTACTTATGAAGATTACAACATTTTATATCCAGAACTCTGCATCTTGTTTATTTCATTGAATATCATGAAAATTTCCTTCATTCGATACATGTAGTTCTGACTCTTCCTTTTAATAGCTGACTATGAGGACATGTGCTCTAACTTTTTAACCATTCTCCCGTCAATGGACACTCAAGATGCTTCCAGTCTGTGAGTCACTAGAAACAATAATGTAAATATTTTTATACATACAGTCTTCCATATTGGTGATTTTATATTTTTATTAACAATTCCTAAAAATAGAAATGTTATTTCACAGATATGTCCATATTTAAATTTTAATAGATTCTAAAGAATTACTTTACAAAATAGTAGTAGGAGTCTACATTCCCACGAGCACTATTTAAACAAGCATTTGCCGTGCTCCTCTTCACAGGACTGACATGTCATCAATACTGCTCACTTTTGTTTATCGGATGAGCTTTTTGCTTTATTTTTATAAAATGGCTTGCTATTGTTTCAATTTGCTTTTCCCTACCTAGGAAGGTTAGTGTATTTTTCATATGTCTAATGGCCATAATGTTTTCTGGCGGTAATGGCACCAGAACCCTATAGAAAGGATGGGCAAAATTTATACCCTTTGACAAAGAATAACTCTTTTACCATTTGTTTTCCAGTGAGTCCTTACCACATCAAGTATAGAAAGCTACTTTATCTGGGTAGCCTACAGGAGAGGATTTTATAAATCCATCCAACCTAGGTTTGAATTGGTAAAGAATCACCATTTGCAGTTGTATTTGCATCTCAAAGGGAATGACCTATAGAAAAGAAAGTATTTCCATGTGAATCCATCATTGCAGTAACTATAAGTCTTCCTAAAAATGGATAGAATGTGAGATAGAGAAAAAGAAATATAAGTGAGGAGCAGTTCTATATTAAAAACACACAAATAAATAGAAGAGAAGGATTAATCGTGAAGACTTTCACTTCTCAAAGTTGCCCTAAATATTTTTGTATGTATTAGAAGAAAACAAAATTAATCAAAATGATGATTATGGTTCTTCTGATTGTTGAAATTCCAAACAATTGGTTTTTCACATTGGACCAAATGATGTAAATGTTAGTTAGGAAGACTGTAATGGATGAATGGATGATGAGGATCAGGACCTCATTTGTTTGAGAATGGTAGTTTCACAGAATGAAAAGCTTTTCCTCAAAGCTGGATTCTCCCTCACTTTCAATATTTAACATGTCACTTAGTTTTATTATATTTTGTGCTCATAATATCTTGCAAATCCTTTTTCCTAGCACAGTCAGATTCTCTGTCATTGGTGCACTGCTAATGTCCTAATTTGACTCTCTGACTCAGATATCTCCAATTTGTACTTCATACCTTGTTAGGTCCTTTTATGTGAAAGGGTCATCAGAAAACCATCCATACAGAACCTTTGAGAGAGTATTTTTACAAAAATGTAGATCTGGGACTACTCCACACAAGTACCAAACCATAGTTCTCTGAGAAAATGCCCACAAAACTGCATGCTTAAGAATTTTTCCAGGTAATATTACATATACTACATTCTGAGAGGTAAAATTCTAGCATTTGCTAAGTCATGTTAAATGACTCACTGTTCCCTATACTTACTATTTCTTGCATTGCTGTCTCTAAAAACGCAATTCCACTACCAATAATACCCTTCTTTGGTTTATATCCATCAAATTACCATTTTTCTACAACTGATTCTTTGTTCTTAATTTGATCCTCCATGGTTTTATAGCATTCTGTACTTAGATACATTGACATCCTACCAAATGTCCAATTATACTTTAATTATTTCTTTGCTGAAATAATATCTTGAATTGCTTAAGGAAGACTGTCGTATTTTATTTATCTTTGTCCTGCTATTATGCCTTCACATTTATCCAATTATCATTAGCAATACTATCATGACAACTACTGTATATGGAAAGCCTACATTTTTCCAAGTTTTGTACTATAAATTTCACATGCATTACTTTAAACATTTTCAACATCTTCCATGCCACAGACATAAAAAATGTGACTCAGAGGGTGAAATAATATGTTCAAGTTTGAATAAATAGGAAATAACAAAGTCAGGATTCTAACCCAGTCCTATATGATTCCAAAGCTCATGGTCTTTCTGTGGTATTTCAATAAATGTTGGTTAAATGATTGATTACATTATATTTTAACTAATTATCTAATATTAGGCCATTAAACAATCATTAGTCATTTCTGTAAACCTTGAAGAACCTACTTAAAAATGCTTTCTTCTTCTTCAGCAAACACTCTCAGTAATTGTTTCCCACAGAGATTAGTAAAAGAGAAAAAAACTTACTTTATATTTTAAAGAATTATCCCATCCATCTTAGCTTCAAAACAGTCTCACTTGAAAATTGCCTCATTTGCGTAATCAGGACAGAAAGATTAGATGGTTATAGTTTTATTTAATGTCGAAAAAGTCTTTAAAAACTAAATATTGTAGATAAAACTAAGGAAACCAATACAAATAAATTATCAAAGTATCATTTGGAGCATCTATTTGCTCCATCTATTTGCAGACTTGACACACAAACTCCCCTATCCTCACAGCACCCCTGAGAGTTAGATGTGAGACTCATTTTAAACACTATTGAATGGAAGCTCAAAAGAATTAAGTTGCCCTTGTCATAAAGCTACAGATTGTTAGAACCCAGACCTGAACCCAGCTCTCTTAAACATTTTAACATTTTTCTCAAAATCATTTTTTGTTTTTTTCTTTGCTGGATTGCCTGTACCTATGATCATTCCCCCATACCACCTGGTTAACTAAAAGTCAAATATACTGCTCACAGATTAGTATCATGCTCAAATGAAACAAGATAATTCCATACACGTTTAACAATATCTGAAATCACTGTTGTGCTTCATGATTATTACATGGATGTTGAACAGACATGTAAATGAATATATTTGGCATTTCTTTTACCTAACCAAATAAAGTATTACTAACTCAATTTGAAGAAAAATAGGAATAGCTGGACAGAACAGATAGCTTTTTTTTTTCAAATTTCAATGAAGACACAGATGCCTCTCCTCCTTCAGGAAGTAATAGCCATAGCCCAAGTTTTCCCGTTTGGGTGGGATTATAGATATTGCTCCTGTTTCCATCCCAGAAGCCACTCTCACACATTTCAGTGAAATTACATTTAAGTGGGATTCTCCAAGCACCGAATAAAGATCCTATTAATTTAAACAGACTATTTTTCTCTGACTTGGCATTTAGAAGTTAGTAAACAAAGGTCACAAAACCTGGGGGTTTTGTTTACTAACTGTAATTAGTTTTGAACTATTGGCATTCTAGCACTGTAGAAGGAAATGAACATATATTTGAAGAAGATAAAATCAGTTGACTCAGTCTCTGAAATAAAAACTTATAAGAAGAGGGATACAAACAATTTACCTATTGTAAGTCTCATTCTACAAAAGAGACCGATTTCTACCTCACGCATCTGGTCTTGCCTCCAACAGTTAATCGCCCTGTTGCTGCCATCTGGCTCCATAAACCCAGGCACTAGCCCTGCCCCTTATTTTGCTTTCTCTGAAACACACATATTTCCAGCATATCTTTATTTCCAACTCTTTGAAAAAGTGTAATAGTTTCTATACTTCCTTGAGATTATAGCTGAGCACCAGTGACAATTAGAAAAGCCCAGAAATAAAGGAATACACTAATCAGTATTTTACAATTGCTAAGGATAGAGAAAAAGATTAGACAAGACAAATTTGAACGTAAGTCTTGCTTTTCTGGAGAAGGTAAGATGTAAAAAGCAGGAGTTATGGCCATTACTTAAAACAAGTGAGAGTTGCATAATGTTACTGTGCAAGGTATAATAATCCAAAATATTTATTAAAACTCCACCAAGTCAATAAGAACAAAAATAGAAGAGGAAATGTCCAAAAATACAGGCAGTCATTTTATGGAAAAGGAAACTCAAATGGCAAATAAACGTATGGAAAGATGCTCAACTTCATTAGTCATCAGAAAAATCCAAACTAAGTGCACAATGAGATGCTCCCTTACTTCCTAGATTGGCAAAGTGTCTGAAATACTAAATATAAGAGAGGATGTACATCAATATAGACTCTTAGATATTCTTGGTGAGAATATAAATTGAAAAAAGATCCTCCTGGAAAGCACTTTGGCAGCACCCTGTAGAGCCGTATGGTCTTAATCCCTGTAATCCAGCACTAATACTTCTAGATGTATGCCTTGTACATTAGAAGGTATACGCCTTGAGGTATATATCTTGAACCAAGAAAAATGTATAGAAATGTTCATAGAAGCATTATTCATCATAGGAAAAAGCTGAAAAAGAACATAATTAACCATTGATAGGAAGAATAAATAAATAAATATGGTATATTAGAAGGATAGTATACTTTAGAGCAGTAACAGTGACCCTTATCTGCATGTTAAAGCTTGATGATGCCTACAAACATGATACTGAGCTTTCCTGTTTGTGAACTTTTTTTCCAAAAATAACTTCATGTTGTTTGTCCCTTTCTCATAGTTGTTTGGGATGAGAACTTTATTTAGGACTTAGAAAATTTTATATCTAGAGACGGCAATTCCATTTACCCCACTCATGTGTTTAAATGAATTCTGCCCAAGAGTTCTAGCTGTTTTGGAATATATATATATATATATATATATATAAAATTTATTTATATTTATATGTATATAGTATATATACAATATATTTATATATTATATATCATATATAATATAAATATATACTGCATTTTCAAAGGCAAGGCAATGTTCAACACTAAATTAAAATAATGGTACCTCTCTCTAGAGGATAGGTTGGAAAAAGGAAGATCACAGAAGAAGCTGCAATTACCTTAGCCATGCTTTTAATATTGAATAGGGGCTCATAGGAATTTATTTGTTACATTTTATATTTTACATATAAATTGATGTGTTTATTTTCCAAATACTACCTTCAAGAATATTGTCAGGGAAGGAATAAAAGAAGGAGAAGGATAAAAAGGTAGAAGAGGAAAGGAAAAGATGGAGGAAGGAAGAAGAATGGGAAAGGAAAAGAAGGAATACAGGGGCAAAAAGCAGGAACTATGAAATCAGACCTCTATTCAGATCTTTATTCTAATAATTAATGATTGAAATTAGACAAGTTCTTGAATATCTCTGAGACTTAATAATACCAACTATGAAATTTCACTTAAGAGGTTGAGGAGAAAAGCAAATGAGATTAATTCATGTAACCTGTTCAGTTATTTCTACTACACACTTCTGCTTATGGCTTCCTCATACCCCTTCCTGTACTTTAAAGGAATAGAAAACTGGGAGGTGCAGGGAAGAGGGAAGAAGATGGAACTAATCACTACTCTTTTCCTGTCCGTCATTCTTCAGAAAGGACACTGTCCACAAGTGCAAAATAAGTTATGTTTAGGACAGTGACCTCCCAGACCCCATCTCTGTAGACATCCAATGACCTTAGATTCTAGAATACAATGCTCCTAACTTTTCCTTCATGACTTGAATCAAAGCCTAGTGGTTTCAAAGAGTCAACATTTTTTTGTCAAGTCCTAGTTAGAAAGATCACAATTATATGTAAGTACAGTTTTATCTTCACTTGGTGAGAGTTTACATTCTAAAAGAGAAGTTTGTTAACTAGAATAAATCTCTAATTAGTGAAATATAAGCTGGAAGTATTTGTGAGCAAGATGCAGGCAACCTCCCACTTTTCCTTACCTATTCTGCCCCTGGAGAGGGAAACAAAACTAATCGGCTTGGTGGCTGTCCAGAACCCATACCTCTGACAAGACAAGCCTTAAAAGCTCAAAAAGCACACACGTTCACAAATCCAGAAATGCCAAACATCCTTGGTGGAACTTGTCTGCTTAATCGGATTGCCTTAACAGCCAGTGGTTTTCAATGGGTGAGATTTTTTCCCCCAGGGGACATTAAGCAATTCTGGAAATACTTGTAGTTTCACAAGAGAGGGGCAGCAATTACTGGCATCTAGTAGGTGGAGGGGACAGGGATCCTGGTAACCTATGATGCACTGGACAGAAAGAACAGAGAAAGAATTATACAGTCTTAATATGTCAATAGTGCTGCTGATGAGAAATCCTGGTTCAGCTGTACATGAGCCACATTGAGTTGTCTTTTGTCTGACCTGGGAGCACAAGCTGGCTGTGTTCTGCAAAGGAACTGTGTGTCATGGGGCTCATAATACCTTAATGCAGGGGTTATTAAGCCAACAGTCCATGGGTTGGCTTAAGGTAGTTCATAAAATCCTATGAAATTATGTGAATTTTGTTTATATATACAGTTCTTTAAATGTGGGTCTAAAGTTAAAAATTTCTGGAAGCCTGTCTACAGGACTCAAATGTCTTTTAATATTTCCCCACAAGACTCTTAACTGTCTAAAATCCTTAGCGATTTAATGAATTTCTTTAAAAATAGTGAACTTTCATTTTAGATATAAATTTAAGAAGATAGTGTTACAAATGCCATATGAGCTCACCTATAAGTGGAACCAAATTAACAAAACAAACTGGCAAGCCAAATATAGCCAGAGACACTGAAATTGACAACAAACGGACAGTTACTAGAGGGGAAGGGAGAGGGAAATAACATGGGAAAGAAGGGAAAGTGTTGTAAATGAATATGAATAAGGAACCCATGGATGGAGTCAAGGAGGGTGGGATTGGGGGTGGGATTAAGGGTGGGAGGTGGTCATGGGTAGGGCAGGGGAAAGTGATGGTGGGCAAATGGAGACAACTGTATTCAAACATCAATAAAAAAAGAAAAACAAAACTCAGTTATGGATTTGAAATGCAGCCACATGACCACTGAGTATGTTTCCAAATCTGTATAATAGAAAATAGCTATTTAGATTTAATTAATACCAGTTAATTCACCTAGTTATAGCAAGCACTTAGTAAAAAATAGCTATTGTCTCATTGTTAAAAATAACTTGGCTTTAAAGCTTTGCCTGTAGAAGATTGTGGATGGCATAAAATATGGCCATACAGAAATATTTTAGGGATTATTTCTTTGCCAAGTGTGTTAACAGAAGGAGGAGGAGGAAAATAAGATTTGTATAGAGATTTATGAAGTATTTCAATACCTCGTGTCTCTCTCTCTCTCTCTCTCTCTCCAACACACACACACACACACACACACATCAAAACAGATGCTCTAGAGCTGACTGTGTCTCTTTTATGTGTTCTCATAGACCCTGTATGTATTAATGAAGCAGGGATTATCTGTTTAGTATTTTTCTTCTCCATTAGACAACAATCTTAGTAGGCTAGGATGGCAGCTCTCATATACACATGCAGAGACTCAAATCCAGATGCTCAGGTTATAAACTTAAATTCTTTTCATTATATTCTCTAGAAAGAGTAGGACCTTTGGTATTCAGACATATAGCAAAGATGTATTTTTAAGCTTTAATTGTTTTTAGAGTGAGGGGAAGGGAGCGAGAAAGAGAGGGAGAGAAACATGACCCTTTGGTTCACAGACTAGCAGTCAATCCACTGTGCTACACCAGACAGGACTGCAAAAATATTTAGAAGGATGGAACGACAACCCAGACGATAAACTATTTTTTTTTTAAGAAGGTATTCAGGCAAACACTGGAGCTGGAAAGTTAAGTAGAAAACCTTGGAGAAAGGAACAGTCCTCCACAGAAGAGACGTTTGTTGAAAATAAAGATAAGAATAACATAGGAAATGTAGAAGCCAAAGAACTTATATGTACTACCCATGAACATGAACTCAATGGGGGTGGGGGGAAGGAATGCAGCCCTGGCTGTTGTATCTTGATGGATTGAGTGCAGGCTGTGAACCAAAGGGTCATTGGTTTAATTCCCAGTCAGGGCACAAAGCTGGGTTGCAGGCCAGGTCCCCAGTAGGGGGCGCGTGAGAGGCAACCACACATGGATGTTTTTCTCCCTCTCTTTCTCCCTCCCTTCCCCTCTCTCAAAAATTAAAGGTGAGGGATGCACTTGGGAGGGGGTATGCAGGGTGGAGAGGAATAAAAGGCCCCCCTTTGGAACAACTGCAATAGCATAATCAATAACATATATTATGGAAAATATTCTACTTTGAAACGGTTCAGAATGATCTCCTCAAAAAATATTCCACAATGGCACGTGGATTACTTTGAACGAAGGCAATCGAGACCCTGCAGACTGAAGAAAACTTTTACTTCACTTTTAACTACCTAAAAGAATTTAGAGAGGAGGCCTGACCCAGAAAAAGAGATATTACCAGAAATGACTTTTATATTTTTTCTATTTATCTGAATGACCAATCTTATTGCATAATAGACATCCAATTACTAAACCTCTGCCCTTAGATGAATTACCTTGTCCCCTTAGAAGCCCTAGATCCCTATGACATTACTTGGCATAAGGGAGCATATAAGCCTCAGCTGTCTGACCTGTCCTCTCTGGGTCTCATATTCTTATGGGTGAGCCTCCCCACCAACCACATATACTAGATCTGTCTAGGAGGTATCCAGCTATGTAATATGAAAAATAGAGACATTTATTGAAGAAGATATAAGATACAAGAAACATTGTAAGTAGGACATTGACACCTCAGTCGCCTTCAAAGTAAGCACCTTGGGACCTCACACAGTTCTCCCAATCACCATCAGTTCCTCTGTCATATTTTCCTGAATCTTATCAATGATCTGAAATCTCTTTCCTTTCAAAGGTGATTTTACTTTCAGGAAAAGCCAGAAGTCACAGGGTGCCAAATCTGGGTTGTAGTGGGGCTGAATCACCTGGGTAATTTGATGTTTCACCAAAAAACTCTGCATGAGACATGATGCACAAGCGGGCAAATTGTTGTGATGAAGCTGCCAATCACCTGTTGCCCAATAGCTGTGGCTTTCTGAATCATCTGAATAGTTTCCATGGAGGAATGTTCAAGCTTAACACAAAATTTAATGCAGATTCATTGCTGTAGTTGCTCAGTTATTTTGAATGTGATGACCACACAGTACACATGCTCACTCAAGAGCATCTATTGCCCCCACTGACTAGTACAGTGAAGTCATCATTGCTCACACATGCACATTCCAGTCCACTCTCCTTGGCTGCCAGGTTACATCAATGTTGTGCAAACCATTCTCGTTATATTAACAATGGCTGTACTTTTTCTGGACAGACCTCGAATGATTAAATTTGCTTTTCTCCTGTTAGTCTGTCATATGTTAGTTTGATCTTTAGCCCAGCCAAAGAACCTAGAAGAGTAGAAGAAAATAATTTCCTCCCTAATAACTTCAACCAGTTCCAACATCTTTAAAGCCAAACCTGGATGTTCAACCTTGAAAGCCACCTCTGCTCACTTCCTACTCACTTACAGCCCTGAGGATCATCTTCTGACTGACACTGTGTTCTCCTTTCATTTCCCCCTTTTTCTTGCTTCCTCAGAGCTACCAAAGTAAAAGGTAAGGACTAAACTGGACACACTGAGTATGACCTGTGGAGCAAAGAAGGAATTTGAAGAAAAATAAAACCTCATGTCTCTTTATTGTACATGTGAGCTGCTCAACCCAGTTTTGTTAAGTGCAGAAGGTTTATCAAATTGACACAGAAAGTCACTTTTCAAAGCTGCCTTGTCATGATCTAGAAAGTTGAAGAAAAGTTTACTAAAGTCTTTTTAATTCATTCATCCATTCATATATTCATTTTTTTTTCAGTCAGCAAATATCTATTGAATGCCTGCAACATCAGCCAGGTAGTCTGCTCACCATTAATACACATGAAACAAAATGGACACCATTCTAGCCTCCTGAATGCTGTCTGATGGAGAAGACAAATATTAAACCGATTGCCCCTGCTTCATTATTACCCACTTAATTACTTAATTATAATTGTAATAGAAGATATATATTTAAAGTGCAAGGGTCTATGAGAACACATAAAAGGAACACAGTCAACTCCAGAGCATCTGTTTTGATAGACTTTTCCAAGGAATTTAGCAAAAGAAGGAGTAGAAGAATATTCCTGGAAGAAAAAACTGTATCTTCAAAGACAAAGTGAGAAAAAAAAAAGGGTGGGGGGGGGATAAAGAAAGATAACTTGTTACCAAGTTACACTATATGGAAACATTTACGCTACCCCAGATGTTTTAAAGACTTCAAAGAGTTTCTTAGCTTTTGCTCTGATAACATGCAAAATAAAAACTGAGTCCTTCAACTCTCCATTATCAATAATTTTGTTATTATGTGAATCAACGTCAGGGTTAAAAGGAAAACCACAAGTTTAAAAAAAAAGGTTGAAGGAGGAAATAAAAACCTTCAGTGGTGAATTAAACATATGAGCCTGTTTAAAAATGTTTCTCTTTCCACCAATGGGTTATTTTCACCTGGGCCTGTGTGCCCACCTGGCCTCACTGGGCCCCTGCAGCTCCCGAATGAAGGAAAGAACTATCACTGCAGTTTGATCCCCAGGATATGGAGGTGGCCAAAGGGTCAGGGGAACAGAAGCTGGGCCATTATAGAAATTGGTAATACTCAAACAGGAAAATCCACTCCCAGATCATTTAGAGCCAAATGGAGACCTGCTAGGCTCAGGGAATCACCAGCTGCGTTTCTATTTGAAATGTGTAATCATCAGATCCATTCAAAGCCAGACCCCACATGGAAACCTCGTGGTTCGCCATATGTTTGGGACACCTTCGGTGTTTACGAATGCCCCAGGACTGTGAAGCAGAAGATCCACCAGAGAAAACGCCAGTGCTCTGAACAGAGAACACGAGGAGATTGGAAGAGAGCCGCTTTTGTTTGTGGATAAGTGATCAAAGCTGGGAGCTTTTCAACAGAGCGCTACTGTGCTGAACACAGAAAATCTAAACGCTTTAAAGTAAGCCCGTTCACATCTCACAGAGTATCTTTAGAAATCAGCCCATTCTTAAGAAATTGTGTGGCTTTGTTTTACATTTTACTTTTTCTAGCCAGCTTAGTTAAAAGTACACACACACAAACACACACATACACAAACACACACACAAGACCTTCGTGTAATCATGGCAAAAACTGACACAGGCACTTCGGATTTGAGAGGACTGATTACGAGCATTTCTGAAAACCAAGATACTTCTTTTTTCCCCCTAAAAAGACTTTGAGGGAAACAGAAGACTATATATGTTTCCTGCACACAAGGAAAGTCTGATGAAAGCCATTTTTCATTTTATTTCCATGCTCTGAATGAATATTCACGCTATTCAAACTACCACAGCAATCTGGTTCTCAAGTTAAACCACCAACCACCAGTCCACTGGGGTGAAAAAAACTATTTTTATGCACTGTGACATTTTTACCTTGTAAAACATCGCAAATGTAGGTGGTAGTTCTCACAGTCTGGTATATTTTTGGAGTTTCATAATCCTTCGAGCCAGAGTTCAGGAGCTGCTTTTTTTCAACATTTTGGCATGTCGTGGCCTTTTCTCCATAATTGTACATGTTTAAAAAATAAATCTTTTTTTCCCACTGTTCTTCCAGGCCTCCTGTTGAAAGGCAATGGAATGGGAAATTGAACACACACATATACACTTGATCCCGCCCTGTTCTCTTCCTTTCTCTCTTTGCTTCATCTCATTCTTCCCTCCCCTTTATCTCTTACTTTCGAGAGAGAGTTTTTTTCCCCTCACATAGATTTCTAAGAAGAAACTTGATTGTTCTGTTTCAAAATAAAACACTTTGTTCTTTCTTCTGAGTTGCGCTAGTCAATGGTTAGTCAAATCATACTTCATTTATACTTGTGAATTATGGCTCAAATCACATAATCAGTGAGCTCAATTTTGGGAATGTGTGATTATCAAGATGATGCTAAGATAGCTGGTTGAAAGTGAGAACCTACCTTTTGTTTATGAATAGAACCCAATGAAACATGATATGCTTTCTCCAAGCTGAACTATGGTTTGAAGGGATTCATCAAATTCACTGCTTGATGAAAGGACACCTAAAGGTATAGTCATGGAATTCGAACTGTACTCTGAGGCTGTGTGGTCCAGATAAGTCTAATGGAACCATCAATAAATTAATACACGGTTTGTACTTGAATGATTTCAGCAAACTTCCAAGCTCCTTTTATTTTTGGCTGGGTCCTGCTGTTACAAAGTTTCTGCTTATATTAAAACCAACCTAACTTTCCTACTACTAACGTCTATTTGTCCCAGTTCTGCCCTCTACAGCAAGACAGGGTGACACAAAGCCTGCATGGACCCAGTCCTTCCCTTAATTTCACACCTGGAGGTGTTTCACTTCAATTTTTCCTCACCTGTCACGGCCCTCTGCGACTGGGGCAGGCCTCTTGTGCGAGTGTTCTAGTTTGTCCATATTCTACCTATTGCCGGGTGACCATCAGAACCGGTTGCTCCAGGCGCATCTCTTAATTGTCATCCAAATGATTCTTTTAAGTGTTAGTCAACATGCGTTTAGTGAAACAGAGAGAAACTTATCATTTAATATAAACTGTATACACTTTTCTTGATATTTGAAAATAACACATCAGTTGTCCCCTTGGCCTTTTCCTTGAGTTCTCCCCAAAATAACTTCTACTCACCAAAAAGCAATGTTTACTTTTCTAAAGATGTATTTGCTGGAGTGAAAGAGAGAATATTAGCTGAACGCATCACAGCATTTTCCTTGTAGTTTCCCAATTTGACAAGCCTTCTCATGGTCTTGCTGACATCAGCTTTTTTTCTCTCTCTGTCCCCTAAATTTACTCAATTTTCTTAGCTATTGCCTCTCTTTTTCTCGACCTCTGATTTTTCATTCATACCTCCTCCTCTCAAATCCCTCTTCATTTTTTAGTCAAAGTAATTTAGTTCTGTCTTGCTTCAATCTCCAACACCCTCCATCCCCTGCCCACTTCTGTTTTTAAGAGTGCCAGAGACCATTAGGATGAAGATGGCAATCTCGTGTGTGAATGCTCAACAAACAAAAGACCCTATAGTTAGTACAACTCACCAGTCTCAGAAAGCAATAGGAGGTTATAAATAACTTTATTTTTTCTGTCACACGTTCAGATTCAAATAAGAGATTTCTTACATGGTCTGGCCCTGGATCATTTTCTTTTTTGACAGTTATGTTAGCAGTTGCTGGTGCAAACCAGAGTTAACTAGAACCATATTTCTGGCTATTTCCAAAGTATAGATTTTTAACACCTCTTATAGACTGGCTGTCTAGGAAGTTACCAGTCTGGTGTATCCTGGTGTCAGGAATGACAACAAAAACAAAGGTAGTATAATATGATCAATAAAGAATACAATGGGATTCTGTACTCTGCAATTGGCCGTGATATTTTAATAACTAAATAGCTGTTGGATTAGTTTTATCCCTATGTAGTTTCCTCATCTTTTTAATGTCAGTTGCTGACATCATTATGCACTCTTGAAACTGATTTTTTTTTAAATACCTGATCATTTACATCTAAAGTTATCTTGTTTCTCATTGATTTGAGATTTAAAGTCTAGCCTAGAAGGTTTGTACTTATTCAATTCAGAAATAGTAAACATTTTTTTTGTTTTCCCCATGTTGGGTCACCACAACTTTAGCAGATTTCAATGTCCTTAAACAGAAGCCAGATTTCCAGGAACATGTCTAAAAGATACAGGGACAAAACCAAAGGGAGGTAGGATCAAGGGTGGGGAGTGGGGATGGCTGGGGCGGGGGGACTGGTGAGGGGAAAAATGGAGACAACTGTACTTGAACAACACTAAAAATATTTTAAAAATGCAAAACAAAAGAAGCCAGATTTTCTTTTACTGTCATCAGAACTGAACAAAGTATTATCTGCCACAACAATTAAGACCACTGTACAGCGTTACACCCACCCACCAACAGAGAAGCCAGCTATCTAAAAGTGCTGAAGATGATATTTGCAGATAATAGTAGTTATAAAACATTCGTTTTTTATTTTGAATACCTGAAGATTCATGTCTTGGTAGACATTCTCAGGGATTTGTACTCTGCATTTTTTTTTTTTTTTTTTGAGTAGAAGAGCTATTCTACAGCACAAAATCCTCAGGAAGAAGAAAGAAACAGCAATTAGCAGAGCTTATGTGCCAAGTACAGTTTTAGCCATGTTTCAATCACTTTCTAAATAAGAGGCATGCAAACATGACAATCTCAAAAACGATACAGGTGACTCCAAATCAGAATTTTCCAATATACATCATGGCGCTACAGAAAATTGGGACAAGCCAGTATAGTTTCTTTGACACCAAATCTACAGCTCAATATGCCTCCCTGCCCTGCTCCCCTGCCCCAGATATAGAAGGGCACTTTAAAAAGATTTCTTGATGTCATCAAATAAGAGATGGGATTATCTGAAGATGAAGTAGTCAGAACAAACTATTTGTAGTGAACTTGTAAATATCTCTTTACATTCCCCAGGCAATAACATATTTAGAAACTATTTACTGATAGCATGGAAAATTTATACAAAAGTACTCAATGATAATACCATGAAAACATTTTATGTATTGGAAGAGTTTTAAGATAAGGTTAAATAACATCTATTCTTTCAATTTTTATACTTAAATCGTGTCTGTTTAAGAAGTGTTTAGTTTAATTTAATAATAATTTTAATTCTATTAATAATCTATGAAATTATTCTAAAGGATAATGCATCATTAATATCTAGTGTTATATTATATATTTTAATGCTCACTTTTTATATTGAAAATGTAAAAATTATTTCCAATATTTTAAGATGAACATTATTTTTTAGTACTTTGCAAAATAAATGCCAAATTACCAACATTGTTATTTTGCTCAGCTCCCGTAATCACTGTGACATTGGGCATTTTTGCTTTTTGCCAGCAGCTGCCTATTCAGTGAAATATATAATCATTCAAATCATACACCATTATTATTAAATTCAACATAGATTCTCCAGAAATTGTTATATTCTTGGAAACATTGTTCACATTTTCTTGATTTTGCAATTTAGTAAACCTATCACAGAAGCTGAGTGAAGACTGGTTCCTAGTGATCACTACAATATTTTCTTAATCCTTACAAACTGCTAATTTTTGATGAGAAATGATGCCCACCTTCACTGAAAATGAAAATACAATTAAATGCCATATTTGATTCATTCAAATGGAAAATAATTGAAGTATGGATAGTACCTAGTGTTTGTCACTGTAGATGTGAGTGTTAATATCTCTTTTGATGCTATTTTGCATCACCCATTACCATTTTAAATGTGTATTATTTTTACCAGAAATCATGTTGCTGGGTGGATCTATCAGCGACACTAAAACATGTTTTCTGAGACATAGGTCTAAATCAGTTCCTTGCACTGTCACTTGAAACAATTTATTACAACCATGTTAACCCATGCCGCAGAATAACCTTTAGCCATAGGACTGTGGTTGTACAGTATTATGATTCAAGAGAAAACAACTGGGAAAAATGACTTTTCAGACACCTAGATGGCTTAACTTATACTGTGTAACGGCCACACTCTCCACCCTCCTGTCTGGGCATTTGAGTTAAAAAACCTTGCTTCGCATATAATAGTCTATTCTTTATCCTATTTCCTCATCCCTATCCAGAGAGATAATCAAGTTATGGTGTCCATTATTCATTTCTAGTACTCTGAAATTTTACAGCCTCAGGAAAATATTTCTGTCCTGAAAAGAATGTATTGTATAAAGTTCAATTCGAGGACTATCTTTCCAGAAAAAGACAAAAGACAAAAAACAACTTTACCTTCTGGCTAATGGTAACATCACTTCTACTCTTCTTCCTTTGTGGTTCTGCATATAGTTTAAAAACCTCCTTTTTACCTTTGGTTTTCCCTGAGAGTATCTGTTAATGCAGACACTTTTCATTTAGATCATATTTACTGTAAAGTATCTTGTAGCATCATAAACTTTACATCAGATCACACTCCAAACCTGAACATTTCTCTAACCATTTCAAAAATAAATAAGTAAACTCTCCTTTTTAAAAAAGTCACATTAAATAACAATCTGACCTGGGGTTAAAAAAAAACAATCTGACCTGAGATAAGTAGATGTGAAAATACCTTCCATGCCTCTTGGATATACTAATAATTTTCCAAATTTGAAATGAAAAGAATTTGTATTTACTTCTATAAGCTTACTCTTTTAAAACTGTTTAATGGGCCACTGAAATAATGGCCAAGGAATCTGGGGGGACTTGTCTTCTGGCTGACATGTTCATTGACAGTGCTTAGAGTCCTGGAATGCCTCGGGGAAATAAATACTTTCAAACAGCCTCTTTTTAATATCTGTTTCAAGGGAAAGAGGGACATTGGTGATGCTGAGACGAGATTTTTATTTCCATAATTTAGTTTGAGCGTCTCAAAGCACAGTTAGTTTGATTTGCCTTCTTACGTTCTGGACCACAGGTGTTTCCCATTAAGACAAGCAAGCTGACTTTAACGGAATCCAGCAGAGCAGTGGGCACAGAATGCCTTCTGTGAACTGCCAATAATTATTTGTCCTGGCTTTGTTTCTGGAGATTCTACTTAAATTGGTTCAAAAGCTGATAATCTGTTTCATCCTAAAAGATTAACCCCTTAAAAAATGAGTGTGCTTCCATGTAATTGGACTGCATAAAACAGCTCTCTTAATATCATTGTTAAATTAGAGAATGGTTTTTAAAGTGTGATAAAAGGAAGCTTTGGAAGAGCACTCAATACATAGCACTGCTAATAAAATAGCTTCATCAATTCTCTCAGTCTTTGCAGCAGACAATGGGATGAGTAATAAATCTAAACTGCTGGTACCCAAATGCTTATATTATAAAACACGCTGACTGCTGAGCCTGCTCTGGAATTTGAATTTAAACTTACGACATCATTTACAAACTTACTCTAATTTGCAGTCTTCTGCAAAACCAAGACACACGTTTTAAAACTTGCCTCTCAGCAATCCCCTGATCCTGAAGTGGACATAGTCTCTTCTCAAAGCTTGAGCGAATGGACACACTTAGACACCCATCATGGTCGTGGTCTGCCAATGCCAGGTGGATTGCAATACAACCTATTTTATTGCAGCCCACTTTCCCCTCGTTTCATTTAAATTCCACGGCTTGGCTTCTTCTACAGTGGGCCTGGGGAAATCCATCTCTTTAAATATAACTGATCTTAAAGAAAATCTGCGCATATTCACTGTCTCAGGAAAAAGAGCAGAGCCCACACACACAATGTGGCCGCCTTACCATAGTAGAGTCACTACTGCAAGACAGTCGTTAGAAGTATAGTTGTTGAAGGAGTTTCAAGAAGACTTATCAGAATGAGATAGTTTTAACGATGACACTTTACTGAATTGTTTTAACATTATTCTTTCTTTTTTTACTTATAGGTGAGTACTAATATATATGACCAATATAAATTAATTAAAATAACATTCAAGAGTGCAAGTTTAGTTTGAAAGCATATAGTTAAGTTTTAGAAAATTAATACATTTTTATAAGAATTAAAAATGTAAAAACTAATTTAGAGTCCAAATTAAAAGAAAAATATAATATGTTCAATTCAGCTGCTCTTTGTAATACATAGTACACAAGATGCCTAAGAATTCGCTGGACCCCAGGATTGATAGAAAGGTGGGAAGAAAGGAACTACTGATTTTAAATTTATTTTTCAGATAAAAAAATAAAAGCTTCCAGGAGACTGAACATCAGTAGGAGTTATTTCGGAATTACTACAGAGACTCTTTGAATAACCATGGAGAATGAGATTAATATTAAAAACAATATAGAAGGGCAGATATCCAAATTTTCAAAACAAGGGAAAATGCAGGATCCTTGAAATTAGGAGCAAATATTATGAGAAACTTATGTTTCTGTGAAAAATCAATGTGATGTACAGTAGTTATTAATCAAATAGTTTCCATATATTATGACTATAAAGAGGTCATTAATGGAAATATCAGGGACGTCCAGAGTAGTAAGGGAAAAACTGTTTCCTTTTCGATAGGGTTAGTTACTAGTAAGTAGTCCAGTGAACACTGGAGAATAGTTATTTGGCTTTCAACAGGAAATCTAACCTTATTTCTTAGAGATAAGATAGAAAAATTTGGGCTGTATGTCAATTATCATCAGAGACTTTAACATCTAACTCTACTTTCTTCCTTTCTCTCTCCTAGACTTGTAATGCAAGTCCTCAGATATTGTTTACATCACCTATGCCTTTTCCAGCAATGGCTGTAACGATCAGCTCTGCATGAGCTCACACCATTTTCACTCATACGGACCTCCCTTTGTGTCCACCGCATGCATTCCCACCTCCTACTGTTGAATTTTTCTGTGGACTCTACCTTGTGGGATGTCTTAAAACTTCATTTGGCACCCCATAAGCACAACCCAGCATTTCAAGGAATTAACACTGTATGAGGCAAAACATTGACCACAGGGCTCTAGGAACCAATTGAGAAATACTCACAGCTGGTCCTAAAATGCATTTCATCAAGCTTCTCACTTTCTGACACAGAATCAGTAATTGTACACCCATAGCATAGCCAACCTGATAGTAATCCTCATATTGTCTCCCCCTCCTTCTCTGCTTTGTGATTCTTTCTTCCCCCCACAACTTTCTAGGCCTCACAGCTTTTCCGTTTTTATCCTTGTTTGGCCACTTGAATTGTACTAAACATCTGGATCTTTCCTCTCAGCCTATAAACATGTTCAAATTTCTCTCACCCAAAAGAAAAAAAATGCAAAATAAAAAAATAATATGTCTTGATGGCATGTTTCTATATAATTATTGTTTCCTTCCTCTCCCATCAATGATTTCAAAAGAAGGATCCACATTTAATATCTTAATCCTTCACCAACCTACTCATCAACCAACAACAATCTTGTTCTGACCCCAACATATCTCTAAAACTCTTCCTGCTAACTCCACTGAAGACATCTAATTGCTAAATAAAATTGACCCTTGTCAGTTATCTTACTTGACTTCTGTTTTCTTCTTTAATAGTGTTGAGAAATCTCCTTCAGACTATATCTTTTTTTCAGTTTGGCTGACACCTTGCTATAATTGTTGTTTTTGTTGATATAACTTTAGTTCCCCAGCAGTTCCTTTGCAGGACCAATATGTATTTCTTCTCTGTCTGCCTTTGCAATGTGATTGCTTTTAAACTTGTAGAAAGGGTTCTTCTTTGCTTCTTCACCAGTGGCAATCTCATTCCTACTCCTAGTTTGAGCAAAACTCTACCTGATCTGTTCAGGTGCCCTAATCTCTCTCTAGGACTGCCTTCATGGGAGAATTTTAACTTCTTCTATCTGGATGACCCACAGGCAACAAAAGTTTAATATGTTCAAATTTATACCCATGATTTTCTCTATGTTCATTATATAAACTTTGTTTCCCTCTGTCCTTTCAATCTCAATTGTTTGTCTACCATCAAATAAATCAACCCATTTGGAATCAGTGGAATCTTTGTTGATTCCTATTTTTTAAACCATCACACTAAATAAATATAAACACTTAGAGGTTTATTTTCTAAATAGTTCTTGACATCTCCATTGCCACTTCCCTGATAGTCTTTACTCTGTTACTTACATTATTGCAATACATTCCAAAGAAGATTAACTACGTTTATCATATCATCATTTTTTGTAAGGGAAGCTGCCCTTATCAAGTGGCAGATCTGTGTAGTAATGCATATAATTCTATTTCCTCTGGCTATAGTTGATTGGAGTTGGTAGGAGTATACAACCTGAGGACACAATAATGTGAGGCATCTAATGTGAAAAGTTGTATCCAAAGTGGGTCATCCAGATGACCAATGTAAAGAAATTGTAGAACATGAAAAAAATCATCCCAGCAAGTTAGAAAAGCAGAAACTATAAGATTGCCACTGTAGAAACAACCTAAAAGGACATGATGGACTGTCGTTAAACTCAAGTCAGGAGAAGTCCAATGTTGTAAGTATAGAGAGAGCATGAGGCAGAGGATGAAGAAAGTAGCAGGTAACAAAATCCCTGGATGCAAGATTAGACACAGTGAGACGCATACTGAGTAAAGTGCTGCAGAAAAGTCAAGTTACCTCATAAGTGAAGCATTTCTGTGTATTCTTTAACACTAAAGTCTACCACAGTATCTATTATAATTTTTGGTCTTACATGTGTACCCCTGTAAAAGCCCCTATTACCTAAATTAGACTTTCTTTCTGATAAGCAAATAAGTCTTACCAGAGTACATTTACTAGCATGGCATTTTCTACTCTCTCACTCTGAATATCCAACATTAACCCTGCGGTATTAATTGATGTATCTATAATGATACAAGTTGTTCCCCTGCTTTAGTCTTCCCTCCCTGCAGCAACCATAGGGCAAAATCTAAGTTCCTAACCATGGCATTCAAAGTCATCTGAGATCTGACCCCTTCTTGGGTTTTCAGATTCTTGCCACTCCTTTGTATACTTCCCTTAAAAATTCATACACTACTAAAATACAGCATGCTCCTTCAGTTTTTGCTCCTTCATGCTCCTGCTTTTGCTCCTATTGTTCATTATTACTAGATTGTTCAACGTTTTCATTCTGTCTATTGTTAAATGCTGTTGAAAATGCTGTTACATGTAACTGAGTTTAGCCTTTTTCTAGCACCTGTACATAAATAATTTGTAATGGATACTACATTGTATTTAAAGCAGTACACTTTTCCAATGACTGTCCCTCTTTACTAGAATGTGATCTTCTGATATGTCATTTTTAACCCCCCCAAAAAAAAATCACAGAACATGGCATGCAAAAGAAACTTAGGAAATCTTTCTTCCCACAAACTGTGTCAAGTAAATACAGCCAGTTGATAAAGTAGCTTCTTTGGTGCCTACTTAAAGGAGATCTCTAGTGGACTACCACCAGTTAGTTACCCATTCATGAGCCCGTCTAACATATTAATCATTTAATACCGGCAATTTTTAACATAGTTCATTACGGCTTCAATTTCCAGGAAATCACTCAGAAGTTCTCCTACCTGGAGGCTGCTCATCCTTCTTCTAAATGAAAACAAATTCTCTAATCTTAACACCCACTGCTTCCCCTTATATGCAAATACTTCACCATTGCTAGACTGTACACTTCATTTCTTTTGGTTTTACCATCTTCTTGGTCTTGAGTGTCTTCTCCCTCATTCTTTTTTTTTTTTAATGTTTTATTTATCTATTTTTAGAGAGAGGAGAAGGGAGGGAGAAAGAGAGGGAGAAACAGCAATGTGTGGTTGCCTCTCACATGGCCCTCACTGGGGACCTGGCCCGCAACCCAGGCATGTGCCCCAACTGGGAATCAAACCGGGACCCTCTGGTTCCCCGCCCGCGCTCAATCCACTGAGCTACACCAGCCAGGCTTCTCTCTCATTCTTATTTACTTACAAATCGAACTGATTGGTACAACAGTCATTTATAAATCCTCGATGAAATAGATTATGCATGAGCTTTAGACAACACTGCTTTAAGTGCATATTCACTACTTAAAAAGCAAGCAATTGCTGGCAAGCTATTTAATTCTCTGGGTCTTAAATTTTTTGTTTTTGTTTTTGCTTGTAAACTGGGCATAATAACCCCTCCCTTCACAAGATTTTTTGTGTAATAAATAAGATAAAACATTTCAAAAGCATTAGAAAGTGTGTCCCCTTCCTTTCCTCTTTTGAAATTTGAATTTTGACCATGCCTATAATTCTATATATCATATACTATATTTCTGTGTTGTGTAATGAATCTTGTGCACATGACAAGTCCTATATTAGTGAGTAATTTGGAGATGAAAGAGGGAGAGGAGATATAGTTTATTAGTCTTTATTTCCGTATAGTATTTCATGGAGCACATTTATTCATAGAAACTATATATGTATACATGTACATACACACACACACAATGTGTGATTAAAGACAAAATAAATTTTTATCAAATTTATAAATAATATAAAGTTGAAATAAAAGACTATAACTTGAATGACAGGATTGAGATACAAAAATTCTCAATAGGTTGACCTTAGAGTTTGAAATTTCCATGAACAAATTAGTCCTGAATTTTTAAAAGTATTGTCAGAAAAATAGAGGAGAAAATATCTTGAAGTTTATTTGCATTTTTACCTTATGATTGACCAATTATGAATTAAGTTTCTCAACCAAATAATATAAAATAGCTTGCATTAATTGAACTATCTCATAGGCATACAATAAAATTATAGACTTGGTTACTTTAGTTTATTCATACTATACTTTGAGCAGGTTGTTCTATCTTGGAACCTCTAAACAGAACAGGAAAATTTCCAAGGGAGAGCAGCTGGCATCCTGAGGGCTCCATGAACGTACATGTTCTACAACTTGGACTGTCTAGGTTGAACAACCAAAGGTAGAACATGACATCTGACTGCAAGTATTCAAATGGTTGTCATTAGAAAAATGTTAGATTTAATGTCTAAGATTCTCAAAGACAGAATTATACCAGTGCAGAGAAGATGCAGAGAGGCAGATACTGACTTAATATGAAGAACTACAAAAGTTTTAGAGAGGGCAATAAGTATAACAGATTGCCCAGGGAAAGAGTGAGTTCCTATCGACTGGGAGGTTGAGATCAGTTAACTCTCTAACAAGAATGCTGTAAGGGAGATGCTTCTGAGTGAGAAATTCAATGAGATAATATCCAACAATTCTGTGAACACTGTCGATTAATCTATTAAAACAAGGTTGAAAAAACTTAAAATATATTAAATACTCCTCTTAGTTAAAATCTTCAAAGATAAGTATGTTGGCAAAGTATTAATGTTCCTTATAGCACATAAGGTTAAGAAATTAAAGAAAAGAGAAGAAGAAGTAACATATTTCTATAGGCAAGCATTAAAAAATATTTGTAACTTTGGAAAACAAAACAAACAAACACATTCATAGAGCACTAAAATAACTGGTTCCATATCTATTATAGTCTTTATATGTCCATTAAATTAATTAACTCTGAAATCTAGTAATTAACTGACCCATGAAATCACAAGCCAATGACTACATGAGCTTTTCAATCAATGAAAAAAAATTATTGATTTATGTTCAGTGATTCCATCATTAGGAAGTGCATTCATACCTTTAATTCTGAATGAAGTTATGTGAATTATACAATTAGGCGATATGCATGTAGCTGCAGTCAACAGAGTTCTGATTTGCCTGCCAATTAGTGCTGCATGTTGACTACCACTTAAGTGAAAAATGATGTGGAGGATAAAAGACTACCTCATCAAGTCTACATCCATCTTTTTCTAACAGACTCAAGCCTACATTCAGCGGGCAATTAAATCACAAAATACTAGACACAATGTGACCTCCATGGCAAGTATCAGAGTATATATTCACTTTCTAGTTGACAAGCAGTGCAGTTATTTTATAGAACTTCACGTGGTGCTCAGTTCCAAGTCTCCTACAGAATTATGCAGGATACAAACTCCAAATAGCTCTGGATTTGATTAAAAAGAAAGAAAGAAGAGGTGGGGCTTGAAATGCCTGATTGAGGAACAGGTGAGGTTAAAAATGACTGAAGAGTTACTGAACTCATTTTGACATGTTTTAAAATAATGGCCGGAAAATACAAGGGCACGTGCAGTGCAGTTAAATCTTTCCCACTAGTTAATAGAGGGGACACAAAGGTCACTGCTGTGCAAAGAGAGTTGACTAATCCCTCTGATGCATGGTGTATCCAGTACCTCTTTTATTTAATTTTGTGGAGGAAAGCTGGTCTGAATTAGGCCTTCAGTAATTATTACAGGGACCTGACACAAACCTTAAAAAGTCCCATAATGCCATACCTATATATTCAGGCTAATGATTACATACTGACTCATGCAGTTGGGCTAACGATTCTGCTTCATTCAGAACCTTTTTTTGAACTATTTTACAGGTCACACAATGGGAAAGAAAATAGCTATGTAAATTAGAGAAATAAGGAAAATAACGCCCACATGGGGAAGAGAGGAGGGGAAACTAATTCTTAATGTTATGTTTAACTGAAGTGCGATTTAAAGCTGGAAATTGTGCTTGAAGTTACAATTATACTCTTCCTGGCATTCTAAGATATTATAGAAGGAAATGCAATAGGTTTCTTAAAAAAGAGAACAGGACTGGAGATGGCCTTATAGGTAAGACCCAGACCAGCAATTTATTCTAGGAATGACAGTAGAGGTGTGAAGGAGTAGATGCCATCACTCTGGGACATCACCAGTAGATGCCATTACTGGGAAAAGAAAGAAGTAACGAGTAGTTATCAGTACAACTTAAATTCCTGCCAAGGACAAGATAACCTGACATTTAACTCTTTCTCTCCAATTATACTGAATGTTCCTAAATAAAATGCACACATTGGTATTTAATTTACTGAACTTGGTGTCACGCTGAGCCTAGGATATGCTGTTTGCAAGGCCACCACTAACAGATATATCTTCACATTGGTAGCAGATTGCTGTCTTCTAATTTGGAGAATTTATTTTTTTCCTTCTGTTTGCTTATTCATCATTAGAAGGTTAAAGGTGACACTAGTTTTGCTTCTTTAGATCAAATTCTTTCCACAGCCATTACTAAAGTCTCCTATACAGATTATTAAAATATATGAATATAGAATCAGTGTTAAATGTGCCCTGTAGATGGTCTTAAGCATAATGAAATCAAACCCATTTTCCTTTCTTTTTGTTACAAGATTTTTATCCCTTGCTTAACTAGTTATTGCAAAATATGTTTTTCTGTCCCTCAAAATACATCTTTGTGTCAAAAATGATGAAAATAGTGTAATACTAACAGAATACAGAAGCTCACTGGCAGTATTTATTTATTGCTCAACACATGTTTCTCTTACTTTTGTTTTGTAAATCTTATAGATTTAAAATAAACTACTGGACAGAGATGAGAGGTTGCAGTTCTACCTTATAAATAATGCAGCTTACTAAATGCAAATGTTTCTTGCAGTCCAATGTTTCAAGAAGTAATTTTTTGCAGCTCTTTTGGGATAAAGAGGTTTTATATATCTCCTTTTCATTTTTTTTTAAATAGCCATGATTTAAATTATAAAAAAAAATTTATAAATTGAGCCCTATATTTCTTATTTGTAAAGAAATACACTAGATACCATGTTTTCAGAAAAGAACATTGGAATCAGGGTGGGATGTGCTTGCAATTTACATTTAGCTTGCAAATATTTTTTTAAAAAATAGCTTCTGGGGGTAATGCAGTCACTTTCATGATATTTCTACCCTAAAAATATTTTATAGATTTAATCTGTGCAACCCAATAGAAACCACACATCCACATTGAGCCTTTAAAATTATGCCCTTTGGATACTGATTATAGAAAAATTTACAAAAAAACTTTACAACATTAAAAATATGTTAGATCAGAGTAATAAGCTACCCTGAATAATTTACCCTAAACTCCAAAATATCAGTGCAACATAGACAAAGATTTGGTCTACACAGATTTGATCTCCTTGTTAATGTCTTTGTACATATTTTTTCTTTTGTTTATTTGGGGGGGGGGGGATCACTGTTGCTATTGAAAGGAACCTTGAAAGAAATTCAGTTACTAGAAGCCCCAAGGTCACCTGAAGCAGGACCATGACAAACTTTAATGGTAAACGAATAAAAGTGAAACACAAATACAATTTTACTCAGAATCAACATAACTCAGGAACCAAAATGAGGCATTTAGATGTGTGTTCCTTTGAGAAAATAAACGAAAAATATTTGTATAAGTTGGAAAGTAGTCACAATTTTAGGATGAGTAAGAGACAGAAGGAAAGAAGGAAGGAAGGAAGGAAGGAAGGAAGGAAGGAAGGAAGGAAGGAAGGAAGGAAGGAAGGAAGAGGGAAAGAAAAATAATGGAGAGCAAACTAAAAAAAAGAAAGCAAAAATAGTGAAATAAAATGCTAATTGTTGCTTAGGTTTTTGTTCACTGAAAATGCTTCATATGGCGTCACAGGTAGTGTCAGACATGGAAACACATTCTTGTTTGGATTCTTATTAGAGATTATTTTTGTAAAGGAAGGGGTAGAGAAAAAATTTATAGAGACATAAATCTGTAGATCAGACAAGCAATACCAGAACAAAAAAGAAGAAAAATGAATAAAGGATTGAAATTTTATGTCAACAAATTGAAAGAATTCTGAAAATCGTTTAAATGCAATGTGTCTTTCATTCAGAGCAGAGCATGTAGAGTCACATGGTAAATACAGAGACCTTACTACTTTTAGCTTCTCGGGTCCATTTACTTGGGATGAAGAGAATGAGGGTAGCAGATAGCCTCAAGGTGTCAGCAAGTTCAGGGCCTATTACAGAAAGACACCTTGCCCAAGGTCCTGCCCTCCTTCCAGGGAAAGCTGCATCTGGCACTGAGAGAGGCAGGCTCTAAGGGCCCATCAGTTCTGCCTCAAAGCAGACACTGCCTCACAATATCACTTCCAAGCTCCCCTCCATGTAGTAGAGACTTCCTTGGCTTGCACTGTAGTTTGCTGTGTCTGCCCCAAACTACTTCTTCCTCCTTCTCCTTACAGGTGAGAACCTTCTATCTACCATCTTCCAAACTCCATTTTAGCTTCTACTTCAAGAGAACCTAACCCACAAATGTGGCTATACTAAGCTTTAGAAATACTAAACTATGAAATGGGGGGAATCATGATTTTTCACACACATTGAATGCTTTTAACATTCATTGTACTCTATTTAAATGACTATTCGAAACATGTTCTATTTATTAACTCCCTACCATTTAATATTTACCACCCTATTAAGTAAGATTTTTATATCCACTTTACAGATGAAGAAGCCATGGCAGAGAGAAGTTCACACTATGAAGTCTTCAAGAGGTAAAGCTGAGAATCAGATCCTGGCAGTCTAAATCAAGAACCCATGTTATTAGTTTTTGCATTTTCAATATGCTATCATTCTTCAAAATTAAGATTAAAAAGAAAAATATGTCATGGTCCCAAATAGCCAGATAAAAATACAAAAATTTTCATAAATCAAATATACCCATGTTTGATTCTATGTACTTTGGATACATGTATAGGCAATAGAAAATTTCAACTTTTATAAGGCTGTTGTACACTGAAAAATTTAGCAAACATTTAATACAGAAATTACTGTAATGCAGCACTGTGCTAGGTATTGAGGGGAAAAAAAGAAAATAGATGCTGCCTTTAAGAAGTGAAATTCTTATAACAAAAGGAATGTAAACCAACAATTGTATCTCCATGCATTAGGTGCTAAAAGAAGGTACAAAATACAAAAGGTTAACAAAAGAAAGAAGCGATAGTCCTTTCTGGAGAAGTCAGAGATGATTGATTACTCACAGGACAAAGGCTTGCTTAAGTTAAGACCACCTAATGAAAATTAGGGGTCATTCCTGACAGAGGTCATAGGCCATCAAGGATGCAAAGACATGAGCAGGTAACCTATGAGGAAAGGCAGGTAAGTCATCTTGAGTGTAGGATGTACTCTGACAACGAGGTCATACCTTTTCATCGGCAGTTTGCTTGATGGCCCAACCACCTAAAATACAACTATTTCTATAAACATCTACCTTTCATTATGGTTCTAAATGACCTTGGGTAGTACTGGTTCCATTTTCAGTGAATGTTATATTTATATATTTTGCCTCTCCATTTAAGAAATAGCAGCAGGAGAATGCTGCAGTAACCCATACTGCATTCAAACCTCAAATGCCAAGTGTAAGAGTAAAACAACCCTGACCTCTTCCCACTCCCCCCATTCACAAGCACCCACTCTAGGCTAGAGACTCCTGCTCTGGGCTCCCCCAACATTCACAAGTTCTCTACTGTGAGTACTTACCATTCTGTATTGTTTTTATACTAAGCTCTAACTCTTCCCCACGAGGCTGCAAAACTTATCTGGCAGGAACCATCTCTAGCTTGTTCTCCATTGAAAGAATCACTAATGTTTAGAACTTAGCAGTTTCTTAGTAAATATGTGTTAAATAAATGAATGAGTTGACAAGAGAAAAAAAATTTGAGATGTCCTAAATTTAATTACAGCAGAGCTGAGGGTAGGAGGAAGAGACAAGGGAAGTTAATCAGTTAGCAGCCTTAGGTAGAAGCAAACAAGACTGCCTGCATTCCTGAATGTATACTGAATGTTTGAATCAACTTCCAGGCAGCTATTTCAACGTCTATCTAGAAAGGATAGCTGACCACCACAGACTACTTCATCCTGTACAACTGCCCAGACTATTGCCCACAACCAATCCAGAAGCATCAAGTATTTCTTCCTCACTGACTATTCACGCATCCCAGCACTTTCCCTGATTTACCCTTTCTGGACACCTTATCTATCACCAACATAAATTCTTTCAAAACAACTTCCATCTTTCTTCCCTAAACTCATTTTATAAAAGAGCTCTGTCAACCCCAGAATGATGGGCACGGGTATTCTCTATGCAGTCTTGGTGCTGCTGGTTTATACTGCATGCCCAGGACCTGGTCCTTTCTCTGGATAGCGTATGGTTCAATAAACCCTTTCTTTCAGGAAAAAAAATGCAATCCCAAACTTTTTTGTTTAATAGAAAGAAGGTATTACTCACTATCATTTATTTATAAAATTAACAAATATTTATAGAGCACTTACTATTTTCTAGGCACTGTATTAGGCCCTGGAACATGAAGTGAATGAGGCAGTTTCTGCCTTAAGAAGTAATAATCTAATAGAATAGTCTAAACACAGATATGAACAATTATTGTTTAAATACCTCCTAGTGAGAATTAAGGACTCCGGATCTCTAGCAGGTTGAAACTAGATGTAAGAGGCCTAGAAAAAAATGTCATGAAACCAGGGCTTCAATTGGATGAAACAGGCTGTATAATGTAGAAATCTTTCCAACATACCTGGTTTAAACTTTATATATATGGGATTCAGAGTAGGTTAAATGTCATTTAAAATTCTAGTTCTGCCACTCAGTAACTCTACGACCTTGAGAATATTAACTTAAATATAGTAGTGTTAATTTCCTCATTTGTTTTATTAATCAGGTTAATAATTCTCATTACCAGAGTTCCTTGTATTACCTGAAGTTTCATATGTAAAGCACTTAGCATAGCTCCTGGGACATGGTAGTCGTTTAACTGATGTTAGCTTTCTTTGCTAATTTTTAGGCTAACCTAACTTCAGAAACCATCAGAAGGGTGAACACAAGTTCCTTACGCTAAACTCTCTTCTCTATTGTGATACAAAATTAATATTACATCTTTAATGACACCTAAAGTTTTAGGAGACCTTGCAGACAAGTGAGCTTTATGAAATGGTTTCAAACACTCTAGCTAGATTATATATGTGTTTATTTGTATGTTGATTTATATACTAAATGAGTAAATTTACTTATATTTTGTCAATAGAAAGTATTTGTATTATTGTTGTTACTATTTTTCTCTTTATAAAAAGCTAAATAGTGATAGCATAGTCTCAGAAGATGAATTAAATTTACAAACGTATATTCTCATATTCTCCTGTATCTATGTCTGGCAGTTTTCACAAATCTCCTCGAGTCTACTCATTCCCCAGTTCACTAATGTTGAACCGTGAGAACTGGAAGAAAAATCTAATAAATAAATAAGTAAATAACCAACCAATGAGGGCATTGCAATGAGTGCAAGAGTTCTGTTGAAATGTATGACTTGTGAGACATATTAAGTCATTTTATTTTCAATTCTTTATGATTTTTAGATTTACTCTTTAGGCCTCATTCTTTTCCTGCCTTTGGATGAAATTTAGATTAACTCCCATGGGTTTCTGCTTATTCTCAGTTAGAGAAAACAATCACTGTTCCATAATTAATTTTATCTATAACTACAATAATAAAAACTTTACACATTTTTCAAAGAGAGATCATCTTCCCCTTACCACCTTGGACTTGACTCGTGCTCAGCACCTGCACTGAGGGAGAAAAGTGTATTTGGTATTTTCTTTCCCCATCTCTACACTCTTTATCATCTTCCTCCATTTTGTTCACCAATATTTCTAACTCCTTGAGGGAAGAGGAGGAAAGAGAAAAGGAAAGTTCTGTTTTGTTAAATCTGCCATGCTCTATGATTGGAATCATGCCTTCTGGGCAAGTCAGATGTTTACATTGACCTTTTTACCTAATGGGGAATAGTCACAAATTAGCTGAAACATTCCCACCCTTAAATTTATATCTGAAGTCCCCTAGCTGAGGTCAAAGGTATCACTTCCTGATACCTTTAGTTTTTTCCTTGCCCTTTACCTCACTTCATGATGTTGGATTCATAGGCAGCACCAGCCCCCCCGCCACCCCAAAAAACACACTCGTTAGGATTTAAAAGGGTCCTATGTTGGCTCTCTTTTCCATCTGTGCTGGAATAATCCTATATAGCTTGTATCTGGTACGTGGGAAAGACTTGTACTTTATTTACTCCCTGGGGGATGCATGTTACTCAGATAAGGCATCTCTGCCATGTTCTGTGATGCTTTTGATGTCTGAGGCATTCATAGTTGGCAGTCGATTATGTCTCTTAAGCTCTGGGTTACATATTTCAATCTCTAAGTAGTTCAGTTGAGTATTTTTTCCTAATGTTTGAAATAGTGGTCAGACACCCGACACTCCCAAAAAACTCCCATAAGGAAGTGGAGTAAGACTTAACAGCATAGCTTATTCCAAAAATGCCCTTCTTATCTCTACTTTTAATACTTTCATACTTGTAAAATAGCTAAGAATGTTTAGATTCACAAAATTGGACTTTATAGTTTCTTTGGCAAATCCTTCATGGTGGTCTCATAAGTCAGCTTGTAATGTGGCACTGTCTTGAGTGCTCAGCTGAAACTAATACTGAAATATTTCTATTTTATTACCCTGTCACATGAGTTTTTCATAAAGTTAAATTTATTTAATAAAAAGGATTTCTCTTTATTTTAAAAATGTGTTTCTTCCCTTTTTGTGGTGTGAAAAAGTTCTTTTCTAATGAAATCCTAGTGATAGTGTACTGTGGTTCTTTTTATAATGTGTTTCCTTGATAAAATAAAGACTTCATCATTGACTATGTTGGCCCTTTATTTGATTTTTAATTTATAGGTTGGTTTATAAATGCTTTGAAAGTATTAATTTAACACTATTTTAAAAAAAGGAAATTAAAATACCGAAGGAGCAAAGTGGAAATCCCAAGCAACTTGAACAAGTAAGTGACATATTCAGAACTAGTGCAAGGAACCTAGTTTTCCTTCCTCTCAATCAAGTGTTCATTTAAAGACTTACATAAATTGTTTAAAAAATAAAAACTTAAAATAAACATATCAAAGAGGCTAATTACAAAAGAGAAAGCCTAAAAAATGCCTATGATTCTGCTACAAACAAAAGCTAACTCTAATGGTGCTTATAATGTGTCAAACACAGAGCACTTGCCTCAGATAAATTCATTGAATTTTCACAACACCTCAATGAGATACTGTTATTTTCCTCATCGCACGAACAAGAAAACTGAGGCACAGAGTGGCGTTGTAGCTTCCCCATGTCCACAAGGCTAGTGGTGCTCTTAGGCACCACAATTTATAACAGATTTCTGGTTAATAACCAGCTATACCTAAACCAGAAGTCACTTACATTTATTAAAATAAAACTACATAATTGCCCTGGCTGGCGTAGCTTGGTGGATTGAGCGCGGGCTGCAAACTAAAGGGTCGCAGTTTGATTCCCATCAGGGCACATGCCTGGGTTACGTGCCAGGTCCCTGGCGGGGGCCATGTGAGGGGCAACCACACATGGATGTTTCTCTCCCTCTCTTCCTTCCCTTCTGTCTAAAATTAAATAAATAAAATATTAAAAATAAACTACATAAAATTAACATAAATTCATTAGGTAATAGAAAGATGGAATTAAAAAAGCAAAATTAAAGACTAATATCTAATTGTAACTTTGTAGGCGTTTATGAAATATAACTATAGGAAAAAAGTATAGAGGAATCAGAAAAATATCAAGACTATAAATGTCATAATTTATATTTCCATGTTCTCTTCTTACATACTCTAGGTTTTTTCTGAAAGCATACTATGTGTTAAAAATTAATGCTTATAATGTAGGATTTTAGAATCAGATGATCCGTCCATTAAAGATTTCGTATTCCAGAAGTTCATTACAATCTACTTAGAATTTGTGTTAAGCTTCCAAGTTCTAAAATGACATTCTTTTAAAAGGAATTTAAATTAATTGCTAAATAGGAGGCATTCACATAATAAGCATGGTTTCTTCTTCCTCCACATTTTTTTTTTTTTTTTTTGCAAATAGCATAACAATGTGATCTTAAACACTGACACTGTGCAGGCTTCATTGGATCTTTCTTTTCCAATTTAAACACAACATAAAACAGAGGAGATATTTACCTTTGAAGAGCAGCTTTCACCACCAGGACAGCACCTCATTCTCTACGATTCTCCAGGACTTCTAAATGTAGGCAAAAATATAAAGCCTTGAACAGAATATTTCAGTGAGTCCCAAGGAGTGAAAGATTTCTTGGAGCAGAATGAGAGACTTGGGGGAAGATTTCCTGTAGAGTTGCAATGCTGAGAAACAGACTCCATGCTGAGAAGCTTGTCCCTCTTCCATTTTACCTAACCTTTGGCTGAAGCCATATTCTAGCAACTTTGCTTTATTCTCCCTGAAATGTTCTGGAAACATGTTATCATTGCTATTGTTGTTTTTAATTTGCCCCCAGCTAAACATCAGTTTCTTGGTCCAGAACAACAACAACAACAAAATATCCAAATGATATTCCTATCCTTGCCTTTTCCATTATAGATGAGAACTTAATTCTTTCATCAATTTATATTAAATTTCATCAGATTAAGAAATGTTTTTTGAACAAGCTGACAGTGAAATGCCTTTCAAAATCCAGTTTTGGCTTAGAACTGTCATTCTTCAGGCTTAATGGCTGCAGCCCCAGGGCTGCAAAGTTACACTAGTGTTACAGCTGTTCAGTGTAATATTCAAATAATGTTTGCAATTGATTGAGAAGACCCAAGCAGCTTAGATTTTGTTCCCTTTCATTTATATTCTTAGCGTCAAAGTTGTGCAGTGTTAGGCTAATAGAGTAATGTAGTCAGGGAAAAAGTTAATTATATAGATAGTCTGATCATGTATTTTTTTCACTCTTTATTTTTTCACTTCTATGACTTAGCAAAATTTATGTGTTCACCATTCACCAGTAAATAGCGCAATGTCACTTGTAAACCTGAAAGAACACTGAAATATGAAATTATTCTGATAGCTTATTCATAGGAGAAGACCTCAGACAAACAGAGATGTAACACCTCCCTGTTGACTTGGGGCCTTTGCTGTAAAGGGGTTAATCTTGTGTTACTTAATAAAATCCAACCCTGATACGGGTCAGTATACTATGCAGTGAAGCCTGAAGGGACCGTGTCTGAAGGCAGTGTAGTTTAAAGGAGAAAATAGAGGAGTTCAAAATAAAAAGATCTAAATCAGCAGTTGACATAGTGCATGACCTTGAGCAAGTTGCTTAACCTCCTCAGGCTTGAGTTGCTACATTTGAGAGCAGGAAGAATGCTTTAATATAAGCATTAAAAAAGACCATTACTTTTTTTAAAGATTTTATCCATTCATTTTTAGAGAGAGGAAGGGAGGGAAAAGGAAAGGGAGAGAAGCATGAACATGTGGTTGCCTCTTGCACACCCCCTACTGGGGACCTGGCCCACAACCAAGGCATGTGCCCCAACTAGGAATTAAACTGGTGACCCTTTAGCTTGCAGGCTGGCACTTAATCCACTGAGCCACACCAGCCAGGGCTCATTACTTTTTATTTCACAATAATGCAGTAGAAGTTAATGAGATAATGTGTGTAAAGCAATTTGATCTCCTGAGAAAAAAATATTAAAATATATATTAGGAAGCATTATTATGAATAAGTATTCCAGTTGACATATTTGTAAAGGATAGAGACAGTTTTACTCTTTGGGTAGTATAAATATCTTGGGAACAGGTTCATTCATTCATTCATTCATTCATTCATTATTTATCTACATTTCCTAAAGAGCCAGAAGTTAATTATGTTTTGAACTAAAAAGAAAAGATTTTGACTTAAGCATAGTAAATGGATCACTTGAGCAGATTTTGAATAGATAATAATGCAGTTCATCCTATTCTTTGGGGTAAAATGTTGGGAGTTTAAACACACATAGAGATTAAGAAATGTTTATTCCTCCAGAGAAAACAAAGTGTTGAACAAGCACATTTTCACAATTCCTATCAAAAGGTTATTTCATGGCCTTGGCCTTGGTATGAAATACAAGATTTTTAAAATAAGAACTTACTTAATATGCATACAGCTTTCATGGTCTGCCATTATCACTAAGAGATACAGGCAGGGACAAAATCAGTAAGCTTTCTGACTGGTTCTTTCCAGAAGACATTAACTAGCATTTTGACTTCAGTCAAATGCATTCATTCATTCATGGACTATCTACAGGTAAATCTATTTTTAGGCATTATGTAAGAGTTTAGGAACACAGACGATACACATTTTCAGGAATCTGGGAGAGAGAAGTTAGGAACAGGCCTGACAGAGCAGTAACGCTTGAATCTTGTTGAAATAAAAGCGGCTGGTGTTCATTTGAGCCATAATTTTGGGAAAGGGCAAATATGCAGGCGTGGCTAAAACATAAAGACATTGAGGGAAAAGGCAGAACATGAAGCTTAAATGATAGAATGGGCAGGGATGTCAGTCCGAACAGCTCTGTTAAAGGGTTTGAATACTATCTGGCAGACCACTGATTCCCCACAGCACATATCCTCACCATAGTCTGCCACAAGTATTGATTTAAACACACTTAGGAAAATCTTTAAGTGTATTAGAGAAATCTAAAAAGACAACAGGAGCCATCTAAAGATTTTAAGCAGCAGTGTCACTGGTCTGATCTGTGTTTCCCCTATATAATTCTATAATTAGATACACAAGAAGAATGCTATTTGCATAGTTATATCTCTCAAATAGCTGAGGGTACCTCCTTCACAAGTGTTATTTGGATCAGTCTCCAGTACTTCTCAAGGTCTCTTTATGCATTGTCTTATATGCCCCTATATACTCAATCCAATAATAGCATGCTTTGTGCTTAACATTTGAAAAAATAATTATAATAAGTATACATTAAATGATGCAAAATTCATGTCCAGGAATTCTAAAATTTCAAAGTAATTTCTCAACCACAATTACTGGTTTGTGCATCACAGCTAATGCCATTAGTAGCTATTAATTTTTTAGCACATTTCTTTTCTTTATTTAGTTTATGGGATATAGAGGGAAAAGATAAGGAATAGAAACCAAAAGATCATATCTCCACACCCAGCAAAGAAAGTTACTAGCCATGTCACTTTGGGATTGTTAATTGGGATAATAGTACCTACCTGGCCTCTTACATGCTTACCAATATCACATGAGATGATAAATATGAAAACCCTTTGACAAACTTTAGCACAGGGGGACAAAGAATTTAGCAATTTACCGGACAATGATGTAGCCAAACTCCTCAGTTTTATTGGAGAGGATCCACAAAGAGCCAAATGTTCAGAAAACTCTGAGGGAGGTCATGACCTAGGAACAGTAACAAAAGGGTAATTTAAGTGAGCGGCCTATTCTACAATGTCCTTCAGAAGCTCAGCTGAAAAGTACTCTCTGGTAGAACAATGAGATAGAGTTTCATGAAATTTAGGAAAAGCTTTTGTTCCACATAAAAAATTCATATAAAATGAAGAGTATAGAATTGAGTCTTTATAAAATATGGAATATTTTTAATAAGTAGGACTATTGGAGGTAATAACAGGATAAGTCATAGAAATCAAAAATCTCCCAGTGCTATTTACATTGACCGTGAATTCTTTGTGAGTCATGTTTATTTATCTTTGTATCCTAAAACTGCACAGTTCTTGGTTCATAGGATTTATACAATTGATTTTAAATAAGTTAATAGTTAAGAAAACTTTCTGACATATGCATAAAGTATTGCAAATACTAGGTGAACTAAATAGATGAATCCAATTTTTCCAAAATTATATCTAAGTACACTAACCTACTATCCAGTAAAAAATGTGGTATAAAGCTTTTAATAGGAATTTTAAATAAATAAGAATGACATTAACCTTAATGTGCCTTAAAGTGCCTGAAAAAATGGAGGTGAGGGTAATTTCAATATCTAACCAATCACCAGTTTAAGATATTGCATAACTTGGAAAACTGTCTGACGTCTGGCATCTTTCTAGAAGACATGAGGCTATTACATGCACACAATAGCAGATTCTAAAAACTCAAGTCAACAATTTCCCTATTAATCCTTCTAATGAGCATTCTAAAAAAAGAAAAAGAAAAAAAGAAAGAAAGAAGAGTTCAACAATTATCCACGCTTTGGATGAGAAAATGCCTATAGGGGACAAAACAATGGTTTAAAAAAAATAAAGTTTCTTGTTAACAGGCAAAAGATAACCCACATAAGAAAGCAATTGTTTCAAAATTACTTTGCTTCTAAATATGTGTGTGTGTGTGTATTTAAAAACTTGAGGAGGGATCAATTAATACTGTAAAATCAATTCCCAATGAAAAACACACTGAATGCCTATTCAACATCAAGTGCTGATGTTATCTACTGGAGGGAACATGGTAAAGAAAATTACATAGCCATTTCCCTCAAGGAACCAAAATAAAGTAAATTATGTTCATTATTTCATAGATATTTAAACACATAGCTATAATATGAAGCAGAATGTATTGTGTTGTAGGCATAAAATGGTATGGGACCTCAGAAAGACAAAAGTCTTAAGCTTTCTTAACTTATCTTCTATATGTTGACCCTGTTCCATTTTTAGTTCTAAGTCCCCACTTTGTATTCTATTACTAAATAATTTTATCCACTCCTGTAGTTTTAAATAACATTTATAGTCCAACAATTCCCAAATTTCTCTTTCCAGCCAAGATTTCTCCTTTGAGCTTCAAACTTGTATAGCTAACTCTCTATTTAATGTCTTCAAGTGAATGTCCCACAGGCGCATCAAATTAAATGTCTTTATCAGTCATGGTTCTTAGTTGCAAGCAACAGAAACTGACTCACATTGAAAATCAAAAAAGAATTTTAAAAAAGGATATCGATAAGCTTACAGAATTGTTGAAATGGCTAGAAAACCAGGTCCAAGGCTAAATTGCCATGGAAACCCACCAGAACCACAGAATAAGACTACCCTGTTGAGGAAGCCACCGAGGCTGCCACTGTTATCAACCTCTGGAAGCTACTGTTTGCAGGACTGCCGTGAGTTTAGGTTTTCCAAAACTGGCTACCAGCTCTGATGTCCACACCCAGGAAGACAATCTTGAATCCACTGTCCCAACTTGTGATAGCTGAAGCTAATAGAGTCCATTATCAGAATTTCCTCAGGAGTCAATCAACCTCTTTCATGAGCTTATGTGATTGATGGACATAATGTCAAGTTGCAAAGAAAACCAAGAATGCTATTTTTTGGCTTCTACCTTAGGAAGGCAGACTCATAAAGCAGAAAAGTTCCCCAAACCTAGCAAAGGTAGTGAAAAGGTATGGCGCACACAGATAGAACACATTGGATACCATAGTATTCAAACAGAAATCTGCATTTCCCTTCCCTACAAATCACTCCACTTTTAGCATTTTACATTTTATATAATATCATCTTCATCAACACTGTTGTTCAACTCAGAACTTAAACATTTCCTTTAAATCCTCTTCTTCATACCCACAGCTAATCCTTTATCAAGTTCTGGTCATCCAGATATATCTCGACTCCATGTACTTCTTTGCATACCCAGTATGGCTATTTGCCTACTCAGGGGTCAGCAAGCTGTTTTACGAAAGTCCTTGTAGTAAATATTTCAGGTTTTGTGGTCTATATAGAGTCTGCCACATATTCTTCTTTATTTTTTACAACCTTTAAAAATGTAAAAACTGTTTCTAGTTTATGGGCCATACGAAGCAGGTCACAGGTAGGTTTGGATCCACAGGCCATAAATTTCTGACTTTGGGTTAGATCATGCTACCTTCCTTCAACTAATTTCTAGATAGACACTAAAAGCTTTATGTGAATTTCCCTCTCTGCTTCATTATCCACATTCAATCTATTCACAAAGAACAACCTGAGTGGTATTTTGAACTATAAATCTGATAATGCTGTGTTTCTCCTAAAAGTTTTTTATTGGTTGCTCATTGCACTTAGCATAAATACAGAACTGGTAAGTGGCCTTCAAGGCCTGTAACCATCTGGCTCTGTTTATATTTACTGAGTGCACATTACATTCCAGCTACATCAGCCCTACTTCATTTCTCAGAATGCCAAACTCTGTCCCAACTCAGGGACTTTGGCTCTTCTTTGCCTGGAATCATCATCTTACTTTTCCTCCACCTTTGAGGACTCAGAGTCACTTCTGGGTCTTTTCTGTCCATCCCAAATGAAATTAGGCTCTTACCATTTTTCTAAACATACCCAGTTGTTTTTCTACAAACTACACATCTCTATCTGCAGTTATACAATTGCTTCTTACCTTTTTATATCTGCTTCTGCTTTTAGAAGGTAAGTGCCAAGAGAACAGAACCAGAGCTGATTACTTCATTGTTATAAATTCGATGTCCAGCATCTTAAAATATTATCAAATAAATATTTGTTGAATAAATGAATAAATATAGGAATATATAAATCTAGGTGGAGATGTTTAAGAAATGTTTGTGGAGGTAGTGAAATGTGAACTAAGACTTGAAGAATGTGAAAAATCTAGAAAAAAATTAGTAAAGTTTCAGAAGGAAAATCTAGGACACATACAGAAAAGAATGAACTATATGCAGTGTATAGAATTACATTTTGCATAAGCAATATATAATGACATCATCCTAGAAAAGTAAGTCGGAAACAAATTGGTAAAAGTCTTGTGTGCTGAGATAGGGAATGCACTTATCCTAGTAGTCAAATAAGGTATTCCCATATAGTGTTCCCAAAGCGTTTGATGCATTTAAACCATTGTAACTCTCTAAGGGAGGATTTGGTAGAAGGAATCTAAGGTGTCCCCCATGATCCCTACTTCCTGGTATTCAGATATCTCTGCAGTCCCCTCCCGTTGAGTACAGGCAGGACATGTGACTTGCTTCTAAATTATGGCAAAGGTGATGGGATGTCATATCCATGGTTACTCTACATAAAGTTGTAATCAGTCTTGCTAAGGGACATTCTACCTTACTAGTTTTGGTAAAGCAAGTTGACCGACCATGTTGGGGCAACTCATGTGGCAAGGTACAGAAAGTAGCCTCAGGGGACCACCAGCAAGAAACTGAGGCCCTCAGTCCAACAATCTACAAGGAAGCAACATCTGACAACCGCTAAGTGAGCTTAGAAGCAGATCCTCCCAGCAGAGCCTTGGGATGAAACCACAGCCCTGAGTGATACCTTTGGTTGTAGTCTTGTAGAAGACCCAGCTGAACTATGCTTAGGTTCCTGATCCATAGAAACTCTATGACAATAAACGTGTTACTTTAAGCCACTAAGTTTGTTGTACTATTGTTAGGCAGCAATGTGTTATGAAATAAATTATGTCCTCAAAAATGAATATGATGAAGTCCTAACACTCAGTCCCCCAAAATGTGATTATATGTACAGAGAGAGGTAATTAAGTTGTAATGAGGTCAGTAGCGAAGGCCCCCAAAGTGACTAGTGCCCTAATAGAAGAGGAAATTTGGGCACAGAGACATAAGGAGAAAAAAAATGATGGGAACACATAAATATATGAAGGCCATCTCTCAGGCAAGGAGAGAGGCCTCAAAAGGAGCCAAGCGTTCTAACACCTGATCAGAGATTATAGCCTCCCAAACTATAAGAACATTTCTTTTGTTTAAGTCACCTAGTTTGGGGTACTTTGTTACTGAAGCCTTAGCAAACTAATATATGGGTTATTTTAGGTAGCATCTCCCTCTCTTTTTTAAGGGACATCTATTAGCATCTAAAAAGCTACTAAAATTTTGCAGAAAACAGTTTAAGAAACACTGCACTTTACAATGTAACTGATGAATTGTTGAACCAGGGTATGGCATGATTAAAGCTAGTTAAGCAAATTTCTTTATATTCTCATTTTTCCTCAATAAGAATAATAATTATATCTCAATGAAGATAGAATGTTCCTTAATAGGAATATGATATTTCTTTCACTCTACATTTCTCAATCTGTTTCTCTTAAAAGATTTGCCATTATGCATTTCTCAGACCTGCATTCGATATGTCAAGTCACTCCCTAAAAGTCATTTTTTATCCATTATATTTTATAAAGGAAAATTCTTAAAAAAGCAACTATAAAATTAGTTTAAATATTCTAAGATATGAAGCATAGTGAAGTAAATACATTTTAAGCAGTTAAGAACATGGGTTTCTTCACTGTAAAACATGTTCATGTACATAAAATCAGGAAGAGAGATTTTTGAAAGTGCAATGAACTCAAGAGATTATTTATTGGAGTTGGCAATATCACTCAGCAGGCTGATGTTTGGAGAAATTTGATTGAAAGTATTGCGAATGGCTTTTGTTGCCCCATCTTTTTGGTTCAGATCAGGGTTGTATAATCTCTTATGTATAATAAATGTCAAAGTACTCGTGGGTGGTTTTTAGACAATAAATATAATTTTCAAGTACTGATTGCCAAGTTTTGGTTGCAAAATCAAGCTTCTGAGACATGGTTTTCAGAAGCTTTGATTGCATATTTTTAGCTGGATGTATTTGGAATGGCTTGAGAAGCAGTCATTGCTTACTGGGGGTTCCTATCCATCTCCCTGACAGCAGTCCTCCTCTTTCATGATTTAGTCCTTCCTGATAGCCTCCTACATCAAGCTCACGGGGTCCTTTAGTTGACCTCTGACTGGTCCCTAATCTTGACCATCTATGAGCATCAATTTATAGGCTATTGCACTGATTCAAGGTATTATTTAATCAAGGAAAGAAACTTTCTGCTTTCTTTGCTTTCTGATTACAGAGAAGTTTATTCTCCAAGTAAGGTTTTCATGTTTATTAATTTTCCGAAAGAAATCTCACTGGGTTCACCAATGATCTCCTCATTGCCAAATCCAATAGACTCCTTTCAATACCTGTTGTATTTGGTGTCTTAGCCCTCTGCATCTCTTAAGTTTTTGACATTACTAAGCTTCTCTTTCTTTGGATTACCTGATAATGCTTCCTCAGTTCCCCTATCACCTATTTAACTAAACAGTCTCATTATCCATGATTAGGAATCCTGTCTATTCCTTAAAACTATTAATGTACCTTAGTTTTCCCCCTAAGAACTTGTCTTATTTGCCATGGTCTCTTAGGGTGATCTCATTTAATCCCATTATTCCAAAGACGACTATACAAAGATTAAATAATGACTACAAAATGTAGATCTCCAAATCAGACTGTGTTACAGAGCTCTAGACCTCACATTTCCACATGGCCAGAACAGAACTCATCAGTTCAGCTTTCCCTTCCCACTTGCCATCAAACTTGTTATTTTTCTTGCAATCATTATCTTGCCATCTCGATTAATTGTGTCAACATTCTTCAAGACCAAGGTGGCATTTTAGACCAAATTTTCTGCATCTAAACAATCACCTTAACAGTTTATCCAGTTATACTCTCTCTACACTGCTGCTTACTACCCTGATTCAAGCCATCAGCATCACTCACCTGGCTTACTGTAGTAATTTTCTACTGTTTCCCCTACATTCAGTCTTGGGTCACATCAATTCATCTTGCATGACAGGACCACCTTGATTCATCGTGCACACTACTGCCAACTAATCTTTCTAAAAGGTAATGTGTACATTATTTCATTGCCTACATTACCTAAAGAACTATTTAAACATATAACAGGACATCATTCCTGATCTGGTCTCTGTCTTCTGCTCCAGCCTCATCTCCTCCTTTCCTTGCCACCATTATCCCCATATGTTCTATCCTTCAGTCATGCAAATTTCTTTTTATTTCTTTTCATACCCATGCTTATGCTGCCTAACCTACCAGAATGCCCTTCTCCCAGACATGTCCACTTTTCCATGTGCGTGAGCAATAGGTCACCATTGTTCATGACTCAGCTTAAGCAGTGGCTCTTCTTTGACTGTTTTCTGAAAGCACAAGCTAAAACTGATCACTTCTTTTCAGGACCCCTTAAATATATGCATTATAACACCTTAATTACTCATCTTCAGTGCTGCTGAAGGAATGGTCCACATGCATGTATGACCCGGGTGGTTGTTAGAAATCCAATTCAACCCTCCGCTCCCACCCTGATATTCTGAATCAGAGTCTCCAAGGCTAAACTCAGGATTTGGTGCTCTAACACGCTCTCCATTTCATGCTCATACTCACTGCAGTTGAGATGCACTGTTCTATAAACGTATTAATATTTATTACTAGAGATCTAAAAATTAGAGATTTAATATGGCAGATGGAAGTTTGATAGTAAGATCACCCGAAAGACACAAAAGGCCTCTGGAGGACCAAGTGGAAGGACTACTCCACAGCCAAGAAACAAAAGTTAGGTAGAGAAGGAAATAATAAAGCTGATGTACATGATGTGACTCAGTTCCTCTCTCCTTGAAAAAGTTAGAGTGGATCCCTGCTATGTGTGCACATTGAGTGGAGAGCATGCCAGGCAGGTTGCTGGGAGGCCTCTGGTCTTCTGGAAAAGAGAAAAGGAACAACTTCAGCCAGAGCTGCTGGAGGTAGGACCACTGCCAAAAGAGACACAAGAGAGCAATTAGCTCGAGGTAGGGCTGAAAACGCCTGTCTGGCCTTTTCCAAGTTTGTCTAAACATCCAGTGGAGTGTGGGGAACACAAGATGTCAACATCCAAATATCTTTTCATTTAATAAAAGATAGTTTTTCTTAAACATTTACTATAACTTTGTAAAGATATAGTTGTCAAGATCTTTCCAGTAATGTAAAAAACAAACAAACAAACAAACAAACAAACAAAAAACAGTAGTAGCAGGCAGGAAAAGTCATGGTACAAAATATCTCCACAAAACCAATTATCTAGAGGAATTCATGACAGATAACACTAAATATACATTTTTAAACTCTATTTCACTGTAGCAAATGTAAAGTCTTTTTTTTTAAAGATTTTATTTATTTATTTTTAGAGAGAGGAGAAGGGAGGGAGACAGAGAGGGAGAGAAACAGCAATGTATGGTTGCCTCTCACATGGCCCTCATAGGGGACCCGGCCCACAACCCAGGCATATGCCCTGACTGGGAATCGAACTGGGATCGTCTGGTTCCCAGCCCGCGCTCAATCCACTGAGCTACACCAGTCAGGGCCAAATGTAAAGCCTTTAAGGACAGAATGATGTCTTCCTTTTTCACTAATGAAAAGCATGGTTCCTGGCACATAGTAAGCACTCAATAAAGCTTGACAGTGAGAAAGCTTTTCTATTAGCATAAATCATAAAATCAACAAATTTTAGCTGCAACATTGTTTTAAAGAAATGATAATCTGTTAACTAACTTGAGCATTGCTTTTTTAAAAATCTACACACTGTGTCCAGCTTAACTGAATCCTTCATTACTACTTAAAGATTCTCACTCAATACCATTCCTGACAATATTGTGTAATTTTTAAACACCACATAGAAAAACTGGAAACATAACTACCCTCGAATGCCTACACAGAGAGGCTGGTCTATACTCTGAACGGTTACTTAACCCTGCAGCCTTCTGCATATATTCTATTTTGTTCAGTTTTCTAAAATGTGTCTATCCATGACTAAAACCACCTATGTAAAATAATTTGATTTTTGAACACAAAAATGCTGAAATTTATCATTTTAATTGTGTACAATTAAAAATTAGCTAACATCAATATTGTATTTCTTCTAATTCAAAGTAACATATTATAGCAACATAAGCAAGTAACATAGCAATTATAATTTCCATATCCTCCTACAAGGCCCATTCATGGCTATTTATGTTCTGATCTAATTACCAAACCCCCAGGCACACTACCCAGGCTCAGCATAGGGTGAGCCATGGGAAAAAAAAATTCTCTCTAGAAATCATCTATTTAAAAAGTAACCCTTATAGATATGGAAGAACACAGAAGGTCACATTTTCTCTGCTCCATTATTGGTGCCCCTTCTTTTTATCTTTCTGCCCATCCCTTAATGCCCTAGCTCTCAAGGCTCAGAAATATTCTGTGTTTTGTTTGTCTTATCCATTCTAGCAAAAATGTCCTGGAGCTTTCTTATTAGATGTCCGTGCTAGTGATGGGACAGACGTTACTATGAGTATTATTGAGTATTGTTGAGTATTAAAAGCCATGGAAGTTGTGTGTAATTGATAAGAAAGTTTGAGAACTCTGAGACATATCTTAAGTCAGTGAGATATTTAAATACCTTTATTTACCATGAAAATACTAAAAGTTAAAATAATTAAATGAAACTTCACTGGCAACCTTGTTCAAAGTCACCGACTTCCCCTCCAAAAATATGTATGGATGTGTGTATACATATAACACATACACAGATATATGTGTGTGTATGTATATAATTTTGGCTGACACACTGCCTTCCAATTCTACATTCACCTGCATATTTTCTTTGAGTTCCGCACGGACAGGAAAAATGGGAATGACAGGAATGATATTGCCCACTGTGTCACTGCAGGTTCCTTAAAAAGTGCCTGACACTTAACAGTCAACCAATAAATATTTGAAGAATGCATTTATTGATGAAACATGACAGAATAAAATTATTATAACTTAAGGGAAATATCTGTATATATATTTATTACTGGTGGTTTTAAGTCTAAGTTGTAATACAACTTATGGTCATGTGTGTGTGTGTATTTGCACACATACATATATTACAGTCTCTTGAATAGTCCATGAGTACAGATAAAAAAGATCTACTTCATAAAAAGTTAATTATTTGCAAGATATTTACCTTAACATAGCAGCTTATGAATGATATTTGCTTTTATGACATATTTTTATCCTAAATTCTTAATCAATAACTTATCTCTCAATTATAACACCATGTCCACAGATAAATACAACCAGCTTTACGATGAGGCCGTTTGAGACATAAACAGTGTGGAAAAAATGAGGAAAATGGATTATTATATTAAGTCTGTGTAAAAAGCAAACCATATTTAATTCATTGAAAATAGTAATTCATTTTGTTGTGGTGAACACAGATAGGCACAAACACCAAATACTATGCTATTGTGCGGGGAACTAAGAAGAATTTACTGGAACAAATGATTATTTTTTTCCAAAATTCACTTCATAATTGCATTGCTAATAAGCAAAATAAGAGGAAACAGATGGTACCCGATAAAGAGAATAACAGCTTTCAGAGAGGGATGCCATTGACCATGGCGCGTAAGCCGTCCCGCCGCCCACGCTCACATCAGGACTTTGATAGGGAAGGAACGTGCCTTTCTTTGTAACACTGAGATTAATCACACCACAGGCTTGAAGCAGAAATTCGTTATTTGCCTGGCGAGTAACGGGATTGGCACCCCAATCATTATAGGGACTATTCCCCCATCCTAAGCTTGGAATTTGATTTAGAGATGCCATTTATCGATAGACGGTACCATGGCCCAGGTGATTAATCTAGATGTGGGCATTTTATTCAAATTGAATCTATCATAGTATCTCAGTAGTAAATTTGTTTCCTTCCCACTGAACAAATTAAAGGCCTTTAAGTTATTATTTGTGTGTTTGTTTTTTTTTTAATAAAAATTTGTGACTAAGGACAGAGCACATCCTAGGACAGCCCTACTGCATGCTGTCTTTATTCCTCAATGGATGATGACTCCACAGAAGCAGAGGGAGGCAAAGTGACTTGCCAATGAATCGCACATCCAGTAATAAGTCAAGAGTTGGAATTCAAACAGAGTTTGGCTCCAGAGTCCGACACTTACCTACCAGATTCTGCTGGCCTTAGTGTACTGTTCAGTGACAGAGAATCTTTAATCCATCCTTTATCTCAGGTTCACATCATAAAATAATTCACCTCTATACAGAATTCACAGGGCAGCAGAAATTTTCAAATGAACTTTCCAATCCCCAGGTGTCCCTTCATGAAAAGGTCTTTATACTACATTCAGGTTAATAGCATTTACAAGATGCTTTAGAATGAGGCATTTACTCAATAACACATCTTATGCTTGAAGTATGATACAATCTTAACATCTAGAAATTCTTTTGTTCAGCCTTTTTTATTTCAATTCCTCCTATTCCATTCTGTAACTTCGGACTCAGTTGTCATCTCTTTGCTTTTTCTTTATAGCCGCTCTGTACCCCCATTAAATCTTAAAGGGTCACCTAAGAGTGAATAGGACCTTTCTCAATTCCCCACTCAACTTGTCCAAGAAAGAATTACACCTTTACCAGACCTGCACAATGAGAGTGCAGCAACGTGACACAATTGATGTGTGTCTTACTAAGGACTTTTTCCTTGTAATGAATTTCACTGAAAAGTCTGCACATTTTTACCTCTCATAGCTTTTGACTAGCTTTTCTGAAGCTGCCATATGGCTACACAATGCTGGTACAGAGTTTCAGGATTTATTAGGTACCAATCCTGATCTCAGTTTCAGGTATTCAGGAAACACAGCAGTTATAGTTCAGCTATTATGAGGTAGGAAAGAAGCAGTGGAAAGGTGGTCAGCAATTTTCAGGAATGAAACTGGGGATGTGAAAGAGATACATAACATGAACAGTGACCTAAATTTTAGAGGAGACCGGTTATAATACAGCATCACTGACATCCCAGTGTGCACACCGCACACCTGCTCCCATCATTCCCCCCACCCCCTGCTTAAAAGAGCAAATTTATTCGCACTGTCTGTATCATCAACAATGATATATTTAGCCATTGCTTCTCTGGAGAAATAATGAGATAATAAGCAGTGGGTGGAAAATTTGGCAAGAACTGTGGTAATTGCAGTGTTCATAACAGAAGATGGTTCCCACTGCTTCCTGTTTAAACGAAACTATACTGGAAGTAGCTTTATTTCCATTACTGATTCATCAAAACAGTTCTGGTTCTTCGTGATAAATTTCTGGATTTATAGTACTGTGTGCGTGTATATATATATAATCTCTAAAACATTAGTGTTATATTTTTAAAAGATTTTATATATTTATGTTTAGAAAGAGAAGAAAGGAGGGTGAAAGAGAGGGAGAGAAACATCAATATGTGGCTGCCTCTTACATGCCCCCTACTGGGGACCTGGCAGGCAACCCAAGCAAGTGCCCTGACTGGGAATCAAACCGGAGACCCTCTGGTTAGCATGCTGGCACTCAATCCACTGAGCCACACTAGCCAGGGCTCACTATAACTAATTTTATAAATTACTTTTGGCTGACTGAAAATGAAATTGCATTATGACATACATATCTACATACTGATTTATTTTGCTGACTGCAAGTTACCTTCAGTATATTCATGGAATCTCATTTTTTCAATTTTTAAAATTTCCTTTCCAATTGCTCATAAGTGAACTGTCATTTTTTAATATCTGAAATCTATTTAGAATTTGATTGGCATGAGAAATTTTATATTCTAAACTAAATTATTTATATATATGTGTGTGTGTATATATATATACATATGTATAAAAACTAAAGCTGCCAGTATGTTTTTTATGTAATGTTTTTCTATCAGTGCATTTCTCTATTCCTTCTCTTCTGATTGCCTAAATAGTAAATAAGCTACAATGATTTCTCCGGCCCTCATAAAATGTTTCAAGCCTTAGTTGTTGATTCCATGAATCAATCCCAGAGAAAAGAGAGTTTAGCTGCAACATCAGCTGGTAGCTTGCCTAGTTTCATTGTCATCCATAAACACCAGGCATTTTTCTACATGGAATAGCTTGTATAGCCAATCCTTAGAGAACACCATGGCTAACATGGAATTAAAGCATTCTTCCTTGTAGTTTTATTATTGGAAAACACTCTGTGGGAACAAAGGAGGAGTTCCATTTTAAGTCGGATTGGGCTTCCTAGAAAGTGCCCTCTTAGCACAGGAAGCTAACTTTTGGTAGACACTGTGTGCTAGACACTTGGCAAAGATCTTTATAGGCACTTAGGCCTTACTACAACTCTTGAAGAAAGAATAATTATTACCCACATTTGACACGTGGAAAAACTGAAGAACGGAGCAATTATGTAAATTGTGCAAGGTTAAAGCAACACTACATACTAAACCTACTATAAAAGCCATATAGTTTAGCCATGACTGGCGTGGCTCAGTTGGTTGGGCATTGTCCCACAAAACGAAAGGTCACCAGTTCGATTACTGGTCAGAGCACATTCCTGGGTTGTGAGCCAGGTCCCTGGTTGTGAGCATATGTGAGACAACTGATGGATGTTTCTCTCACACATCAGTGTTTCACTGCCTCTCTCTTTCCCTCCCTTCATTTCTCCGAAAATAAATAAATAAAATCTTTTTAAAAAGCCATGTAGTTTACCATCATAGAATGTAAAGGTATACAACAATTCAAAAGCTTTAATTCAAGAAAAACTACTGAAATCCATACGAGTACAGTTGGAATCTATGGTGATTTAGCTTGAGAGTGCACCTATCCCACCCACACTCCCAGCTCCATTAGCTCAGGAGTTCCACCAGTGAGGCAAACTGGGAGAAACCTCTATCACCACAGGGAGCTGACTTGATTTGGAGCAAAACACACCCCCAGAGGAGCTGTCAAAACAATATTAAACTCAGTGGCAATGATTCAAGGGAGACTGACATCATGCCTAGTCAGAAGTTTTGATAGGCTACATGTTAGGCCATAGATTAGTACACTAACCAGAAATTTAACACATGTATCCAAAGAATAAAACAACTATATTGGGTCTTGATATGCGTTCATATATCTGTGCGGGCTAGAAGCTAGACTTTAAATACATATATGCAAAGAATGAGACAACTATATTGGGTCTTGATATACATTCACACATGCACAAGAGTATGCGCATGCTCAGGAGACGTCAAACGTTTCCTCAGTGCCTATTTATTTGTGACTGAAATGTGAGACCTAATGCAGAGAGGACATATGAGGTGGCCTAGCAAAAAGTAAAAGCTAGGCTATAGTTGTAAACCACCTGCACTTAGAATACATTCTTTAATCGGCACACAAATTCACTGGCAAAGCATGGAAGATTTATTTGGCTCAAGGTGTTTAAGCACAATTTTGATCAATCACTGACCACAGAGCTATGCTGATTCATCTTTAAGATGTCAGGCTTGAAATGAAAGAAAACCCTGAAAAGACATCAGTGGTCACACATCAAGAGAGGGACTCTACAAATTGGTCTTTGCAAGTCACTAAACAAACAGAACAAACAAACAAAAAGAACCACCACCCCTGGGAAAAGGGGGAATCAGAATCTAGATTTGCTACAAAATAGCTTCCAAGTTTGCATCTAAAAATGCAAGGCATACAAAGAAACAGGAAAGTGTGACACCTGCACAGGGGAAATGATGGCAGTCAGTAGAAATGGTCTCTAAGGGATACTAGGCTCTAAATCAGCTATGATAAATATTTTCAAAGAGCTAAAGAACACCATAAGGACAACAAACATCAAATAATAAATATTGCTAGACATAAAAATTATAAGAACCAGTTGGAAAGTCTTCAGCTGAAAATACAATAACCAAATTAAAAAAATAATTACTTGGAAGGTTTAGTAGCATAGATGAGTTGGCTGAAAAATTAGCAAACTTGAACACAGAACAATAGAAATTATCTAATGTAAAATAAAAAGATAATGAGAAAAAAAAAAGCCTCAAACACCACTGTACAATACCATCAAACACTCCACTATGTGCTAAATGGGAGGAACAGGAGAAAAAGAGACAAATGGCCAAAAAAAAAAAATTGAAAAAACAATGTCCAAAAACTTCATGTTTGTTGAAAACCATTAACTCACATATCCAAATACTCACCAAACTCCAGGCTGAATAAACTTAAAAAGATATACAGCTACACACCTGAAATCTAACTGTTCAAACTCAAAAGCAAAGAGAAAATTTTGAAAGAAGCAAGGAAAACAATGGATCACATAGAAAGGAATCACAATAAAATTAGCAGCAGCTGACATTTCATTAAAAAAAAAAAAGGAGACCAGAGGTACTGCGATGACATATTCAAAGAGCTAAAAGAAAAATCACACAACTATCAACTCAGGATTTAATATCCAGCAAGATTACCTTTTGATAAATGACAGTGAAATAAAGTCATTCAGAGATATACAAAAACAGATAATTACTTGTTAGCAGACCTGCCATATTAAAAAATACTAAAGAAATTCCTTAAGGCTAAAAGAAAATGGCGTCAGATAGTAACATAAATTCATGGAAAGAAATAAAATACACTAAGAAAGGTACTTATATGGTTAATATAAAAGGTAGAATATTTCTATTTTGTTACTTTTTATTCATTTAAATTACTTTTAATTACCCAAAGTAATATTTTATAAATGGTATTTGGGGCCTATAAATATAAAAAGTTAATATATATAACAATGTTCTCATAAAGAACAGGGGAGACCATGTAACTATGCTGAAGTAAAGTTTCTATATTTTACTGGAATTAAATTAATATTAATCCAAAGTAGAATGTATAAGTGGAATTAATATTTTAGTCCCTACAGAAACCACTAATAGCTAAATATATACAGTAAGAGAACCAAAAAAGCAATTTATATAATATATATTTTTTATGTTATTGGGTTCTGGTTTACTTTAGAGTACACTAGATAATTTCTACTTAACACTTAGTAGGCCAGTAAAGAAAGATGAGTAGAAAAAAAATGATATGGCACATATAGAAGAAAATTGGAAAATGATAAACATAATCATATCACTAATCACAATAAATGTGAGTAGATGAAACATTCAAAAAAAGCATAGATTGTCAGACTGGAAAACTATAATAAGCAATCATTAGTCTTCAAGAGACACTTCAGATTCATGACATAAATAGGCTGAAAGTAAAGGAACAAAAAAGATATACAATGCAAACAATAACCATAAGGAACAATAAGGGAGTAATTGTACAGACATCAGACAAATAGATATTTAAAAAAAATTTTTCTAGAGACAAAATGAGACATTTTATAATAGAACAATTAATTAAATAGGAATATAACGATTATAAACATATACACAACTAGCAATACCACCTCAAATGGATGGAGCAAAAACTGGCATAATTTAAGAGAGAAATAGACCTCAATGCTCAGTCTAAGTAATTGACAGAAGAGCTAGAGAGAAAATGATCAAAGATAGAGAAGACTAGAAGAACATTATCCACCATTGGACCTAACTTGTCTTCTGCACCCCTCCCCCGACAACAAATTCCACACATTTTCAAGCACACATAACCATTTCCCACGGTAAACAACATGTTGAGCTATAAAACAAGTTCAGATAAATATAAATGATTGAAATTATACATTATAGTTAAGTATATGCTTAGCATATGGCCCAGCAATTCCACCTCTAGATATGTGCCTAAGAAAACTGAAAATACATATTGTCAAAAGAAAAGCTCAGGGAAAAAGCTTGACAAAGGAATTGTATCCAATATTTAAAGAAGAAATAAAAACAATCCATTATAAACTCTTCCAAAAAAATAGAGGAGGCAACGCTTTCCAATTCATTCTATGAATTCAGTATTACTACCAAATGCCAGCCACAGAAGTCATAAGAAAACTGGAGATAGTCTCATTAAATTATAACAACATACAAATTCAGCAACTTGTAAGAGGTTTATACACTACGGCCAAGTGGGATTTACCTACAGGATGCAAAATCGGTTTAACATTGGAAAATCAATTTATTTAATATACTGTATTAATAAAATTAAATAAAATAAATGGATCATTTCAATAGATGGAAAAAAACATGATTCAAATTCTCAAAGTAGGAATGAAATAACATTCTCAACTTGGGGAATCTATGAAAAAAACTACGTCTAAAATCACATTTATGGTGAAAGTAGAAACAGAATATGCATGTTACCAAAAGGAGTAAAAAAAAAAAAAAAAAAGATAAAAATAAACAATACCAAAACCTGGCAAGAACACAGAGGGTAAGAAAGGCAAAATTAAGCGTTTCTGAGTGAAGGATTATTGTCTCCCATGTCTTTTAGCCCAATGGTCCTTTGTTATATGTACCCCAGTTTCTATCTTTACTAATATTTTGCATTACTAATAATGTATTTTGTTCATGTATAAAAATGATTTCATTATAATTTGCATTAGGCCATATGCTTTATATTGGTTTTTGCTTATTCATGATAATATGTTATTTTACTGGATTTTCTTCAATCTATCATTAGTTCCTATTAAAACCAAGGCAAACAATGGTAAAATGTTGGGCACGATAACTGCGCAATGTATGGCTGTAAAAACAAAGCCCTCCAAGTATTATGCGTTGAAAATAGATGTATAATTTAGCTATTACCAAAGAACTTGATTCAATCTACCATTCTAAGTACAGATAACTTTGGCTTTGAGTCAAGATGTGTTAACAACCACATAATAGAGCTATTCAAAGATGAACCTCAAATATAATCACAAATGCTTAACATTATGACCAATGCAAAAACTGATTTTATTCTCCCCATAGTTATGTTTAGAAGTTTGAATACTCAATGATATATTAAATTTCAGAAACACATGAAATTATTGAGGTGATATTAAAATAAACAGGTGATTTTTAAATAGGTTAAATGAAGTCATGAACATATAAAATATCCTCTAAAATTTCTCAAATAATCATTCATATTTCAAATTAGGACTTTAAAACACCAGATTTTAAAAATGCAATGATGTTTACTATGCAATGAATATGAATCAGCTTTTATATTCATTGTGCACAATGGTATATCATATTGATTTTATTGCTTTATTATTTGCACAAAGAGATTAGTTATAGTTACTAAGGGAAACATAACTTGGAATTTTTTGACTTACACATTTAGAAAGCTTGCCCTTAATGTTTTATTAATGTAAGATTTTGCAATTAATTCCCAAAGCAAAAAGTAAATAAATTAAGGAGAGCTATGCAAAAATTTCAAACTCATAATTCACTTGTAATGGATTTTCTTTGAATATGTGATTTGAAATTCAGCAAACAAAATTTTAAATGCCTAATTATGTATCCTTTTATAAATTTGTTCTCATTATAATAAATGCAGCTATTATACTTTTTTCTTTTTCCAGAATTTTTCACCTGAAGTAAAAATAAATGCCACAGTTTAAAGGGCCAGGCTATTTAGTGTGGGATCCCTAAAAGAAGTCCTATAAATCAACACAAAATAGTGATGAGTCATCACTCTGTGCAACACCTTGAATGCCCTTCCTTAGTTTTACTCCAGGGACCCTTATCAAACACTAATTCCTCTATTATGTCATCTTTGATCCAATAGTAGGAAGCAGTATTTCCCACTCTTATTCTTTTAAATGTGCATCTGTTGCTACTTCAAGGCATTTATCATTTTGTGTTTTATATTAGATTCCTTCTAAAATTTAGAAGTCAACTTTGATACTTCCTATAATACCTAGTAAAGTATTTGAGTACACAATCACAAATATTTTGGACTCAAATCAATAATTTGAGACATTCTGCCATCAAACCTTGTGCCCTTAAATAATCCAACCCATTCTTATGATGTTTCTCTCAACCCTGCTGTTCTCAAAAGGAGACGGAATCCCATATTCACTGTAAACCCCAGTACTTAAGACGCTGTCCTATTTACTTACTACCTCAGAACATACATGTTTTGAATGTGCTGATTTTATGTAGATGGTTTAATTTTTGTCCAGACAAAAGAAACAAATGAATGGTTTCACTTCATAAGGTCACAGAATCAATATAATCTTAATCAAAATCTAAACCCTTTTTGTCATGTGACACTTGTCAAATTAATTTAAAGAGAAAATTCAAATGCAAAAGGTCAAAGACAGACAAGACATTCTCGAAGAACAAGGTGGGAAACTTACAAAGTTCCAGTAATTAAGACAGTGTGATATTGGTGCAAGAATTGAATGGAAAAGAACAGAGAGATGAAAAGATGGAAGGGTCATGGATAGGGTCTATATGTTGAAAAAATGTGTGACAGAATGCATTAGCAGTCACTAAAGTTTGCTGGCCCTCCCTGCAGGAAGATAATAAGTACCCCAAACTGTTGAACTCTTGATCATGTACTAGTTTTGGCCAATGAAATTTGATGAATTAGTACCACTTCAGGGCAAAAGGTGTATGCCTCTATGCATGCTTCCCGCCTCTTCTCCCCTGGCCCACAAAGACCTGCAATGTTCCAGGCAGAGGTTTCAGCACAAAGCCAGAACCCAGCCGTGATGGACAAGCACCGCAAATGAGAAATAAACATTGTGGTGGAAAACTGCTAAGACTGAGGATTATTTGTCGTTACAGCAAAACCTAGCCTTTCCAAATGATGAGTTTGCACCGGAGAGTAGTGAGGAAATTATCCGTACTCTTTTTGGTTAATTGTACTGGGATAAAAATAGCTCCGCATGGAAAAGGATTTTTAGAAACTCTCCCCTGCTTCACATCACATACAAAAATTAATTCTAGTGAGTTGCAAGCCTGCAGCAGAATAAGATGCTATTAGCAGATAATGCAGGAGGACTTATGTATGATGCAAGGATAGGGAAAGTTCCTAAACAAAACACAACCGCATTATCTATAAGAGAAAAGACTAATATATTATACTACACAATGATGAAACATCTATTCACCAAAATGTACCATTAAATACCTCAAAGTGGAAAGATATATGTGCAACGTATGCAACAGACAAAGGGCTTACATACACAATAAGCACAATTTCTTTTACGAGGGACAAAATCCATGAACAGGTACTTAACCAAGGATTCGTCCAAGTGGCCAATAAACATAAAAACAGCATAACCCCATTAGCAATTAGTGAAATGAAAATGAATACCACATTATAACATCAGTACAGACCCATCAAAGCAACTAAAATGAAAACGACAATATCAACTGTGAACATAGAAGTGAAGCAACTAAAAACTCTCAAACACCTTAATAAGGGTATAAATAGTACAACCAGTTTGGAAAAGAGTTCAGTATTATGGGCAAAAGTTAAAGGTACACATACCCTATCACCCAGATATACACTTGAAGAAAATGTACCTTTGCTGGTCTTGGAGATCTGCTTTCTTTCAAGGGAAACCAACCTCCTGAGGCATCTCAGGAAGTCGGAAAACACCCTCCAGTCATCAGCTCCCTCCCTCACTATATGCCGCAGCAGCGGAGAGCTCATCACCCAAGGCCATGCCTTTTCCAGGGCACCACTCCTATCCACACCTGTCCCTGAGTGGGGCGGGGCTCCAAAGGCTCACTCATGCTGGCCTTCTGTACTCGCTCCTGACCTGCCTTCCAGGTTTGCCAAGGCATTGTCAGAACTGTATTTCAGTTTAGCTTTTGACTATGCCCAATCCTGCTACAACGTGTTTTTCCTTTTTCTTTTATAGTTGTTAGTCCCTAAAGAGCACTGAATACCTTAAGTTCTATCTCAGCATGTGCTTCTGGAAAAATCAACCTGTAACAGCTGTGTTAGGAGTGGTCTGAGAATGTATCTGACAAGTTAGGATTTGAGGCTATTTCATTCACTGCCCGGCTGGCAATGAGAATTCCATCAGAGAAGTAGGTGGTAGACAAGCAGCCCCTGGTGCACAGGCGCCGATCATATTGTAAAAATTTCATTGGCAGTGAATGGAGAGGGAGTGCTGGTGAATGGGAATGCACCTGTATGAGGCTTTGAAGCTGTTTGGAGAAAATAGTAGCTATTAGGTATTGAATAACTATTGATAAGCACCCTTACTGTTCTACAAAAGCAAAATAAATAGCTATGGGCAAGGGATGGTGATTCAAAGCCAGCTGTGAAACCCAGAGGGCCTTTTGCATGGCTTATGAAAAAGCTCTCATCAACTCTCTTGCTAGGGTTGGAGAAAATTGAGGATCAAAACCAGAAAGGAACAGAGTAGCTGAATTTTGAAGAGATTTAAATGGCCAACTAAAGCAGTTATGGCCTAACCTCTCCCAGCTGACAGCCACAGGGAAGATCCTGGTGATCAGCTGAAGAAGGAGGAAAATCTATGAACTTCTTCCATGGATGGTGTGATGGGCTGAATTGTGCCTGTACTGCTTCCCCAAGAAAAATTCGTATGTTAAAGTCCTAACTCCCAGGAATTCGGACAGTGACTGTATTTGAATGTAGGGTCTTTAGCGGGGTAATTAAGTTAAATGAGGTTGCTAGGGGGTCCTTAACCTGATATGACTCATAAGAAGAGATTAGGATACACCGGTACAGAAGGCAATGCATGTGAAGATAGAAGATGACCATCTACAGCTCGAGAAGAGGGGCCTCAGAAAAAACGAACTCCGCTGACCCCTTGATCTCACACTTCTAGCCTCCAGAATTTTCAGAAAATAAATTTCAATTGCTTGAGTCCCTCAGTTTGTGGTACCTTGTTACGACAGACCTAGCAAACTAATACCGATTCTGGTACCAAGAAGTAGGTTGCTGCTGTAAAAAACCAAACGAACAAACAAACAAAACTAAGAATAGGCAAGTGGCTTTGGAACAAATATGGATGATAAAGGCAACTGTGTAAAGATCAAAAGGAGTCCTGGCTGGTGTGGCTCAGTGAGTTGCGTGCCAGACTGTGAATCAAAGGGTCGCTGGTTCGATTCCCAGTACAGGGCACATGCCTGGTTTGCAGGCCAGGTCCCTGGTGGGGGGCACGAGAGAAGCAGCCACACATTGATTTTTTTCTACCCCTCTTTTTCCCTCCCATCCCCTTTCTAAAAATAAATAAATAAAATCTTTTAAAAGTATCAGAAAGAGAAGAGAGCTAGAGAGAAAGCTTATATCAGGTAAGGGGATACATCTATCATTAGGAAGAGAATTTTGGAAGAAACATGAATGTTAAAGGTGCTTCTGGTGAAATCTCAGATGGAAATTGAGAACATCTCATTGGAAACAAGAAAACGCTAGTACAGATTTGTTGGCTCAGATTGTGGATGCAAGCTGAACAAGAACAGCAGCTATGGTAGAGCCTCAGTCAGAGACGGTCTTGAATGGCAGTGGTGAGAAAAACCCCAATGGGCAGATCACTGGACAGTCCTAGTCGTTCTCTTCGTGTGGAAGAAGAAGTGTGGCTCAAGGTTAAAACATTCATGGGCTCATGATCAGTGGAGATTGGTTTTCTCTGGCTATTCAGGGGCTTGAGAAAATATCCAACAATAACAAAATGGATGGATTTGATAAACAATGGTTATTACATTTATAAATGAAATATCACAATAAAAATAACCTACCACTACATGTAATAACAGGGATGAATCTCATAAAATTGAGTGCAAAAAGTCAGATGGTCATGGATATATACTGCATAAGTCGTATTAGTTTGCTAGGGTTGCTAAAGCCAAGTACCACGAACTAGATAGCTTAAACAACTGAAGTATATTGCCTCACCGTTCTGGAGGCTCGAAGGCTGAGGAAAGCTGAGGAGAGCTTTCCTTCTGAGTTCTCTGAGGGAAAGTTATCTTCCAGGTCTCTCTTCTTGGCTTGTAGGTGGCCATCTCTTCCCTGTATCCATGCGTCACCTTCCTTCCATGTGTGTTCAAGTGTCTTCTGATAAGGAAGGGATAAATAGGACCCACTCTAATGACCTCTGTAAAGACACTATCTCCAAAATTTCAGCTGAACACAACCATAACAGATTTATTTTTATAGTCTAGAAACAGGCAAAACTACAGTGTTTAGTAGCACATACATGTATGTTAAAACTATAAAGAAAAACATGTATAAAATATGGATAATTGCATCTTTAGTTGTAAGGATAGAGTTGAGATCCAGAAAGGAAACAAAGGGGAGCTGGCATGTTCTACTTCTTGATCTGGTGATGTTTACAGAGACATTTACTTTATGATTCAATACAATCTTTACATATTATGTAATTTTAAAAAACACATGGTGTTTTCTATTAGGGACTGTATCATGTTGTCGGCAATTGGGCTTCCCAAAATTGAATTCCCAAGAATGATCGACTTACCTCCCCAAGCACGGAGAGTGCTGAACTACCACAGAGAGCGATAACAAGGACGTATGTATCCTTCAGGCAGCTTATTCACAAGAGAAGAGATAGCTAGGGCTTGTGTCCCAGGGTCTGAGTGTGTCCTTTTGCTCCCCTATTCCTTGTCAGACAAGCACTCTGGCTCCACTGGGGTCAGTGGGAAGGCAGGAGGGCAGAGCCCAGGAGCATTGTGTTCATAAAGCTGCATCAGCATAAACGAAATGTCAGGTGTGGTAGTTAAGCCTTCCCAGTGAACCCGAAATTGTTCCTAAGGCTTTTGTTATTTTAACTAGTTGATCTTAAACATTGAACTTAAGGATTCCTGGGGTCTCTGAGCATTCCACTTAGGAGAGGAGAACAGAAGAGTCCATCAGACCGTGTTGCCCCATTTTCATGGGGCCTGTCCTTCTACACTCTTACCTCTGTGTGTCCTCTCACAACCACTGGTGGACCATAAAGACTTGAGTCCCAGCTGATTTAGGGACAGACCTGATTTTGACCTGAAAATGATTACACAGTCATTAAGCACATCAAATCCAAAGGCCAATTTATAATCAAAATTGGAAAGGTACTCTTTCTATTTCTCATGTCCAACCATGTTGTCAAAAATAGGTAACCCAGAATTTCTGTAATAAGATCAAATAAAAATATTAGGATAATGAAATAGTAAGATGTCAACTTAGATATATTCCAATCATAAAATGTAAATATGATATCAAGTCTGTAATTATCAAACTTCCAGAACAAAAGTTAAGCCCAAAGATTAAGTCTCCTTTGCAAGACAGCTGCTAGAGCACTAGCCATTATTTCTGTGTTCCAAGGAGTAGGAAAGGGAAACAGAGCAACCTCTTTCTCACCTTCTTTGAAGAATTCTGAAAGCCTCACATATCACTTTCATTTGCATCTCCTTAGTCAGAACTTAGTCATGTAGATTGACATCGCTGCAAAGAGGGCTATAAACATCTCTATCTTGGTGGCAATTTACTACAATAAAAATCAGGACTATTTTAATAAGGAGAACAATGATATTGGAAAAAACTAATAGTGTTTGCTTTGCTACAGCAGATCTTATCTAAGAGTACCTCCTTTATATGCAAATTTTGCCTCTATGCCTTGTGTTTGTAGCATATTAAGAAGAAAGACACAATGATCATGTTTTCTTGTAATTAGGCATTTTCAGACTTGTACCATACTGGCTGTTTCCAGTGCATCTTACTATGGTATTTATCAGGACCAAAAAACTGCTGATGTAACTTAAAAAAAAAAAGAAAAAAAAAAGCCGTGGTGGATGGGAAAACTTTTGAACTATGGATAAATGGTATGAAATTAAGATTAACTACTTCTCAGGACTCAGAAGCTTACCCCACTCAGGGTCTATCCCCTCTTTCATCTCCAGCAACCAGACATAATTACGGTAAAATAGAAGCAGCTTTGAATGGAGATTTGTGAGCCTGGTATGGAAGAAGAGAAGAAACACCAAAGCAGTTGCAGAACACAGCTGGTGGGTACGAGCGTGAGTGAGGAGAGTGCCTGGGACTGGATCCTCAGGATGCTAAATTGGTAAGTGGGGGTGGTGGGAGGTGAAACATCAGGATCTGTTGCCCTTTGCAAAGAACCCCTGACAGGACCCCAGGACACGGTCCAAACATGCTGTTATGATGGACTTTGGAAGCTCAGAAAAAGGGATGACCTACTTTAATGGAAGTAGAAATGCAGAAGTGTCTTAACAAATGGTGGAGAACAAACAGAAAAAAAAACTACTGTAAGAAGCATGCAGATCTGAAAGGTTCAAGGGGTGAACTGAAGTGCATTTAACGTGCTCAAGCACTCGTTCCCCAGTGTCGGGAAATATCAATTGCTGATATCTCAGAGCTGTGCTCCTCAATATTTACTTGAGGTCTGGGGTTAGCAAACGATCTCCCATGAGTCGGTGGTCTGTTTTAGTAGGTAAAGTTTTACTGGAACACAGCCACTTGTTTTTGTATCCTCTATAGCTGCTTTTGCACTTTATCAGCAGAGGCAAGTAGTTGTGACAGAGACAGGATGGTCCACAGGCAGAAGAAGATGGCTTGTCCAAGGTTACCCCTGCCAGAGATAGTCCCCAGCTAAAACTGCTGATGCGGGGACATAACTATTTAGTCCTTTTTACCTAAATTAGGAGCAACTCTGGAGGCTGTACCAGTTCCAGATAGGCTACAGACTCAGTTGTAATTGTTTTGAGAATCGAATCTTTTTCTCTGCCCAGTATTGCATTCTTGACGTCCTTGTAGGTGTATCTTCTGACAATACTGTTGACCTTTAAACAACATTATCCACTATATGTGATCTTTTCAATAAATAGTCAGCCCATGACCCTCCCTCTGCGTGGGTTTTGCATCTGCAAATTCAACCAAATGCATATTGCAAGCAGTATTTTTGTATTCCCAACTGAGGTTTCCCAACCGTGGACTCCCAGCCAAGGATGAAAAATATTGTTTTTCATCTGTGTTTACTTGAATCTGCAAATGCAAAGCCTCAACTGTAGAGTCAAAAGTTATACACAGACTTTTGACCACACAGGTCGGATTGGGAGCCCCGAAACCTTGTGTTGTTCAAGGGTTAGTTGTACTTCCTAATAAACCTTTGCATGCAACTCTGTTTCAGAGTGTATTTCCAGAGAATATCAATTTAAAAATAAGTACACAATGATATAGTGACTCCCAACATGTAATATAGATACCTGATATCCCTGTGCTTTCTCTCATTCTGTCTTCGTTTCTCAGCTTGAGATTTTTTTTTCCAAACTAATTCCTACTTACCCTTTATGATCAATATTCACATGAGCTTCATTACCCTTTAAAATAAATTAATTTAGATATTCTATCAGTTGCAATCCTAGAGCATCATTGTGTGGATTTCTTCTATTCTTCTCTCTATTTACATGTGATAAAATAATGAAGAGTAAAAACAACAGAAAGAGAATGCACCCTCTCAGTGACATCCGAGGGACTCTGTAGTCCATTGCACATGCACCTGTGTGAGACACGTCAGCCAGGATGAGAAGGAACTCAAAGCCTTGAAGGTTCCTGAATACACAGAGAAGTTTGTTCCATCATTTAATTGACCAATTAGTCTATGTATGTATATATGAATGTATATGCTAGGTTTCTCTTTTACCTCACTCTTTGATTTCTTTTTCAGCATGGTAATTAGTTTTTGGTAAAATATATAAATTTACAAAACTTTACAAAATAGATATATCAAGCATTTCTTAATCACCAGACAATATCCTATGACCCTTACATATATTAACTCTTACAAACTCCCAGCAACCACAAGAGCAAGGCGCTATTATTATCTCCATTTCATAGATAAAGAACTGAGATTCAAGCACATTAGGTAACTTGTTATGGTCGCACCACTCATAATGGCAAAGGCCATGATTCGAACATAACTTTTGAGCCCTCCTTAAATCTTAACAGTTTATCAATTTATTTATAGCCCAGAAAAGACTTAATTTCTTTCTTTAATACTATACTCATGGTTTAAGAAGCTGCCATTACTTATAAGAAAACTGTTTGTTTGATTTTCTTTTCAAAGAATCTGTAAGGTCTATGTCAATTATTGTCATCGTCATCATAGGATGACATAGCCGTGTGCTTCCAGAATGGAGGCTGGCTCCTAAAGAGGAGACAGAGTGAGAGAAAAGACCAGCGGGACATGGAGTGAGGAGGGGAGAGGGAAGGACATCACTGTGTTGGGCCTTGTATACACTCATCACAGCTCTGCTACACTCGGGCCTGATTAGGAAAGAAATGTTTTTACAACAACCTTTGGACTCCATGTGCACACATAATTAATTAATAGTGACACATTTCTTTCTGGTAATAGATGAGAACTTCTTCCTTTCCCAGACACAATGGGTGTAACCTCGGCTTACACATGAATGCAAGTTTACCAACACTGCACCATGTATGGTTTCATTACACAGAATAGATATCTAATAAAGGTCTGTCTTCTTTAATTAGATTATGTCACACACACCTCGTTTTTCCCTGGTGAAGTTTAGCCATTAATTTGACAAAATCAGTAGGAAGGAGTCAAACTAATAAGATGTCATTATAAATGGTTAATATGTTTATTGCAGTGGACTTAATGATAAAATGGATAAGATTAGAGAATATTTTTCACATTGGGGAAGTTTCAGAAGAATATTTACTTTCAATTAGAGGCAGAGGATTTTCACGTTCTTTGGGAGGTAATGAAGTATTATGAAAAGATTCCTGGACCTGTAGTCTCTGACTACATTCTCGTCCTTACTTGGCCGTGAAGAAATTGAATCATCTCAGGCAAGCTATTTTGATTTTCCTTAGCGTTTTGATTTCAGGAATATTATGAGACTCCACTAAAATAATCCATGTCACAGCCCTACAAAAGTCCTGCCAGATTGGAGAAATATTATTTTATTGTTGATCACTATACCTTATGTATGTAAGGCCTTCCATAACAATCTGCTGATTGAAAGTAAATTCCTTCGTCTTAACATTTCAATGACACACCTATGAATGTTTCTGCTGATACATAAAAGTATAGTACTAAAAACAGGTGTTATGTTTGAATCATGTTATCTACAATATTTCAATAATCCTTACAACAACTCTGTGAAGTCTCTATTGTTGTTATACCAACTCCAGCCATGAAGATGACAAAGGTCACCTAACTGGTTACGAAGTTTCCCAGCCTGTAAGTGCTAGAGAAAGAATTCAGCATAGGTCTACTAAATATCAATATCCATTTCATTCCCCTCACAAAATGTTTATTTATTTTATATATTATTCTTTGAATCCCTAACAGAGATAGTCTCGGGGCAGAAAACATACTCACTACGAGCTTATGATTGTAAAACAAGTCCCAGAATATCCAAGTGTTTTAAGGCAAAGGCATACACAGGCACACACCCACAAGAGCAAATATCTATCCACATGACATTAATGAATGCCACAAGAATAATGCATGTCTGTGCTGAAATCTCTATGTTCATGGGGCTATTTCTCATTTTGTAATGTCTTTGTTTTATTTAGTTATCCTCTCTTTCAAAACGAATGCAATTGGGAAGGATTCTATTAATTTAAAGAAACTTCTGCTTGTGGTACCCCTAAGAAAATCAGAAATGGTAACCCAAAGGAGTAACATTATAACAAACCAACCTTTCCATGTTAATACTACCATTTCCCAAACAGTTCCTACAAAAATCTAAATTTTTATTCAAATGGCAATATTTATTTTAAATAGAAAGAGGAATATATGCTGAACTCTTCAGAAAAAGTCTGATTGCCTGTGAACCTTAGCGGCAGCCATCTATACATTAGCATAGAGAATAATTGCCTGCTTTGATGATGTGTACGAATTTGACATTCCTGCTACCTGTTTCCATGAGCGAGTATAAAATATTTACCACTTCTGGCATCTGACCAACTAATTACCTTCAAAAATTCAACCAGAGTCTGCATAAAACATAAAATTAAAACTTTTAAAGTAGTTTCCTTGAATTCTTTAACTTTATATACTCTTTTAATTCTAAGTAGTCCTTGGGGCTAAAAGTCTGAAAGTGCTGAAAAAGTCATTTGGAGATCCTAGAAAAATAACTAAGGTCATGCCAGCGGTATTTAAACACACTTTATGTGTTTAATTGAAAATCACATTTTCTTTGCCTTCTTTCAGCATATATTGTACTTAACACTCTGAACATTAGCCCTCAGAATAAAGACATGAATAATATATAAGTTGCTCTTTATTATGATTTTGAGTCCTGATTTAAAATTAATTTTCCAGACTATTATGGAATACCAAATGTCATATTCACTGGTACCTGCATGCTGCTTCTCAGCTGCAATGTGCTGTGTGCCCCAGCCATCTGTCCTTATCCTCACTCTCCCAACTTGAATGAGTGTTGCCGGAACCTCTTTCTAAAGAAAAGAATTAGGGATGTGAAGCTCTCCATATTTTCCAGAAAGTTCATACAAAATTTATACTCTGTAGCTAAGAATGATGAAAAAAAAAAAAAAACAATAGTAGGAACTCAAATAAAATCATTTGCAATTTGCCTATGAAAGCCAGTAAAGTTTGTTATTGTATTTAAGCAATAGGTCTTATTGCACAAATATTCATAAGTACGTAATAGGAAGTCTATAGGAACTATGGACACAAATAGAATGGATAATCTATGGGATGCAACATATTCTAAAAAAAAAAGAAACAAGAAAAAAAAAATACACTGGAAAAGAGGACTTCCATACATATGGATGCCAAAGGCCCAAACTAAAATCTTCAGCACATCGTATTTATACTCATCAAGCAAGAAGGACTTCTTAATGTTTAAAATAAGCACTTTTTGACTGCTAAATGCCACAGTGGCTGTGACAGTGAAGGCCTTTATGTCGGAGTAGTATTTGACAGTTTCCAACTTGTGAAGGCATGTCAGTCCAAACAGAATAGATTTATGCAGCAAACAACATGGTGTGCATCTCCTCTACGTGGAGCTCTATGCTAATTTGAGGAACTAAGGTAGGAAAGAAAGAAAAGCACCAAGAAAACAACCGATAAAATGTTTATCCTCAAACTTACTTTATATCCAGTAGGAAGGATATGCAGGTTAACACACTGTCAAGAGAAAGAGGATAGGATATCATAAAATCTAGTAACAAATAAAATAATAAACCCTCATCTCCACCAATGTCAAAAGCAAAGGGCTTTATGTAGAAACTTTCCTTTTGAGAAGACATTAGGTAATCTAAAGAGAGTAACCCATGAATATGTCATCACAGTGTTTCTATATTCCCTAAGAAGATTGAAAAGATGGCTTTGGCAAAGTTCACTATGTAAAATGGCAGGCACGGGACGCTTTCTCTCTCCTTGCTGATAAAGTGTAAGTAGTGCCTGGTTCCCTTCCCAGATCAATTGCCCAATGCCTGGAATAAATTCCAGAAGTGAATATGATCTGCCCGCGACATCTTAACCCCACTGATCACCACGGCTGATACAGTTCATCAGGCCGGCTCCATAGGCATCCTTTCCTCCTCAGTACTTCCTGCGTGGCATACTAAAGCTGTTATTCTCAGTCGGTTTCCAGATAAAGAAAACACATTCTTAAAACATAAGGCTATATGAGGACAGGAGCTTTCTTGCTGTGGGTTCCAAAAACATACACTTTATTTAGAGCCATTACTTAACTGCTTTGAGAATGTAGTTTTTATTTGATATACAACTTCTTATTTTTGTCATTTCTGTAATATTACTAAGACCACATCATATCTCTGACAGTCATGCCTGTGACATTTCCAACTGGCACAAGCTGCCCAAACTGAATCGGTACTACCACAATCTTGCACAGTCAATGGTGTGCTCAAATGTATTCTGACCAAGTGGCAACTGAATTGACGCTTCTCTACGTATTCTATCACACTAAACCTTCATTTTCATGAAAGTCAAGGAAAAACTTTAATGACTAAATCTCTAAAGAAGTGTCGTCAGGGCAATGCAGTATTGCTAAAAAAAAAAAAAAAAAAAAAAAAAAAAAAAAAAAAAAAAAAACAGACTTTCTGCCCGGGTAGATCTGGGGTAGATCTGGAAAGCAAAAACAGGTTAAAAAAAAAAAAAGTGTCAGAATGATAACAGATATTCTAGGTAAGGACAAACACATGCCTCATTACTGGGTCATTCCTTAAGAGAGAATATGCTGTTCATTTAATTGGATATTCCCTTGAATAGATAGCAAAGGAAAAAAGATGTGTCACACATATGCACACATAGATATTTAAAGTCATTTGCCCATTACTGGAAAGAGATTACTCTGAAAGGTATCCAAGAGAGCAAAAAAGGAGACTGTAATGTCCTTTTTTCCTTTCCCAGACCATCAAGTAAGCCAAAATAAAGAGCTTGATACAGCAGACAGGCTTTTAGCTGAATGTGTCAGCATGAAATACAAGCACTGTAGCAGCAAAGGAGAATGGATTATATGTTTTCAAACCAATGCACATTATGTAACCTACCCCGTGGTGACCGTGGGGTGAGACACATCAGGTGGGGATAATCAAGCAAGCTTTACCAGTAAACACTTCCATGTAGATTTTTTTCAGAAGAAACCACATTTCCAAGGATAGCTTTTATTCAACTCAACAAACTCCTGTTTTTAATAGCTTATTTAAACCATTTTTAAACAATTCATTACAGGCTGAAAAAGGTTCTGTGCACCATTTTAAAGTGGGCTTTGCACTAATGTGATAAGAGAGATCTTTTGAAAAAGAAAAGAAAAGAAAAGCCAGCAGAGCATATGGTGCTTACCACTCAGACATTTCTGGCTTTTTGTACTAAAACTCACCAGAGAACACTGCAGTTTTTAGGAAACAAACAAAAATACTTCCATACCTACAGGCATGCTCCTGTTTATCCCATATTTTAATTAACTTTAAAAACTATATTATTACATCTTTTAGAAACAACCTTAAATGTTAGATAGGAAGAAAATGAATGATTATTGTGAACCTGCTTTTGTGTATTATGCCAGGCATGTTACATGTGCTGTCCCATTAGAGTCTTGCAATAACCTTTCAAGGTATGTCCTATTATCTCACTTTACAAATGAAGATGTCGGAAACATTCTCAACGTCTCACAGCTTTGACAAGTCCCAGGATATTTATGCAGAACCCTAATTCATGAATTCAAAAACCACATGCTAAGCAAAATGTGCCAGAAAAACTATAGTCGACAAAACCAACATGCCCCTGCTTTCATGGAATTAATACGCTGCCAGTACAACAAACAACAAGATCCTTGGCATCTTTCCTAACAATGCTACCTGCTCAGTCCCTCAGGGCCTAAAATAAAGCCCTAGTGCTGTGCTATGACATGAGCACTGTGGGGTTTTGAAAAGGCCACTCCCAGAGAAAGGATTAGAAGAATTTTTAAACTAAGGACCAAGATAGTATTTTTTTTCTAACCCCTTTACTCTCTAATTCTTCTTCAGGGATGTTCAACTTTTGTGGGGTAGGACAATTAGGAAAGGGATAAAAAGAGAGTCTCAGAAGACAAAAACTCTTATTCAATTACATTTTTAAGGTTAGATTCTTCTTCTAAATATGTTCATTTGATTGGAGAAAAAATATAACAAAGAGTTTGGAGAGAGTGATAGCAATGGGAATATATGGAGAAAGAAAGGAAGGCAGGCATAGTTTAATTAAGTTGTTGTACATATTTTCAGTGAAAGAGCATAGGCATGACAATATACTTCTTTTGGATTTTATTTATTCATTTTTTATTGTTGTTCAAGTACAGTTGTCTCCATTTGCTCCCCACCACTCCCCCCAGCCCCACCCATTCCCACCTCCTACCCTTGATCCTACCCCCTTTGGCTTCATCCATGGGCCCTTTATCCATGTTCCTTGATGACCCTCCCCCTATTTTCCCCATTATCCCTCTACCCCCTCCCACTGGTTACTGTCAGTTTATTCTTTATTTCAATGTCTCTGGTTATATTTTGCTTTCTTGTTTGTTTTGTTGATTAGGTTCCACTTATAGGTGAGATCGTATGGTATTTGTCTTTCACCACCTGACTTATTTTACTTAGCATAATTCTCTCCAGTTCCATCCATGTTGTCGTGAAGAGTAGGAGTTCCTTCTTTCTTTCTACTGCATAGTATTCCATCATGTAAATGTACCATAGTTTTTTGATCCATTCCTTTGCTGATGGGCAATTAGGTTGCTTCCAACACTTAGCTATTGTAAATTGTGCTGCTATGAACACTGGGGTGCACAGGGTCTTTTGAATTGGTGTTTCAGGATTCTTAGGGTATAATCTCAGCAGTGGCATTACTGGGTCAAAAGGCAATTTCATTTTTAGTTTTCTGAGGAAATCCCATACTGTTTTCCACAGTGGCTATATAACCGTGATAGCCACTCTGGTCCTTTGAGCCCCTCAGGTGAGACTATGGAGGCCCCCTGCACTGGGGGAGTAATAGTCTCTTCCCTACCTGCAAGCAGCTCTCAGCTAATGGCATACATGAGTGAGTGAATAAACGGTTCAGCGTCTTAACCCCAGGAGGAATAGCTCTGAAGCATGCTCTCTGCGATCACCCAGAAGTCCCAGAAGCATGGAGCCTTAGTTGCCTATAGAAGTACGTGCCCATTAACATGGTCTGCCCTTTCCTTTCTCACTTGCCTACTGATGCTTCCTGGAACCACTTCCCAAATACACCTCATACACTCTGTCCTTACCTCAGATTCAGCTTCAGAGAAAACTCAACCTAAATTAGTTGAGGATACTTCAGAGAGGAGGCAGAATTTAAATTGGACCTTTCAAAAATAATTGGAATTACAAAATGCAAGGGGATAAAAGAAATGAAAGCCAGGTCAAAACTTAGGTGTAGAAAAGCCTAAGGCAATTTGGAGAATAAACTAGTAGACTGAGCATGATACATCCTTGTGAATATTATAGAATAACAAATATTCTCAGTTACTTCTCTTTTCCTGGGAAGGGCCTTAAATAAATTATCATTTACACTTACTGCCACTCTTCTTTACCCAAGAGGATAGATATGCTTTTTATCATTAAACATTTAATATTCACGTTCTGCCTTATTCCAGAAAGATCTGGAAAAGACAGAAAGGTTGATATCAACTAATGACTTACAAGGTTTGAAGATCTTATTTTCTTGTTCAATTCTTATAGTAGTCCTATTGATAGAATTCTTTATTATGATAAGGAGAAAAAGATATAAGAGAGAAGATCATATTAATACACTAACAGATACAAAGAACAATAATTCAAAGTTTTCTGATCATTTTGCTAAAAAAGGCAATCTGTTAAATGATGGGTTTATTCCTGCATTTTCATTATTACATGGAAATATAAAATCTTTTTTAAACTTAATGTGCTTTTAATGCCATCGAAATAATTTTTTATTCTGGAGGAAGGAGGAAAAAATACCTGCTTGGACTCCAAATACGCATTTTTGATGTCTTGGAAACTTAGGGATGAAATGCTAAACCTTTAGCAGAAACAAGATATATCACATCATATTTTATTCTTGATAATTATTGTGAGGAGATGGTATTTTCTAGCTTGGACAAAAATATTAAATCTGCATTTTTAAAAGGTACAGAAGACACAGAACTGATCATGTTTCTCTTGTGGTTTTCCCTTTTCTTTTCCTTTTATTTATTTATTTTAATTCTACTTGCTTTTCACCTGTTTTTAGCACATTGGAGGAACTTTCAGCTGCAGAGTTAAGCACACAAAAGCGCAGTCGAGATCATGTAGCCTACAGTTTGCTTTAGGGACAGCAATTAAGACTTCACACAATCAGAAATTGCTGCAGAGTATAAAAAATCTCCAAAATGGACACCATTAGTTTTGTCCAGATTTGTCCAGTCCAAACTCTGCCTCAAGGGCAGCATTTGGAATTGGGGAAATTATTAAATTGTCTCTTTTCTTCTTTCATAAGACAGTGGCACATGAAACAAAATGTTTCGAGGGTTCACAGTCTTTATTCTACCTCTAGACCTCAGTGATGGGATGGTGTTTGAGAATCCTTGAGCTTGCTGGATAGCAAAAGTGCATCCAATTTGCAAAGTTATTTTAGGGAATATTGAGAAGATTCTTAAAACTGCCAAGAAAGGCTTTGTGGGGACATCTTGCTACACCATTAGAAAAGAGCAACGGGAGGTGTTTCAGGGAAATTTCAGCTAGAGAAGTGGTTTATTTTGCATTGTCATCTAAAGAGTTGGGCTAGGGATTTAAAGAATGAAGGCATTTTTATATTGCAAGATGAAGAGGAAAAAAGATCTATCATTACTGTTTTGCAATGAGTTTTTATGGGTATGTCTCAAGAAAGCCAGTAAAGAGAGTTTTCTCAAAGTGGGAGAAACTAAATTGCAAACCTGCATTGTATAGAAATACATATGGGGGCATGATAGATACTTTAAGAGTATTAAATAAACATCATAATCTATGCATTCTCTTCTTATTTTAGAAATTGATTTTGAAAAACGTAAAATTATATAATTATAATGAACTATAATACTCTCAATCTCAACTAGATAAACTCTCTAAAGATTAAATATTTCTATTCTAGTATTGTCATCAGCAGAATAAGGGTTCCCAAAGATGTCCACTTTATACTGCCCAGAATTTGTGATATGTTATATTGCCAAGTGAGGGAGAATTAAGGATGTACATGGAATTAATTGTGACAGAAATTTATCTCAAGCTAAAATAGGAAGAAGAAGAAGGAGAAATGGAAGAGGAAAGAGGAGAAGAAGATGAAGAAGTCAAATTATTAAAGTCTCAGTTATCTCCATGTACTCTGGAGATTGTTTTGTACAGCTGGGTGGCCACGCTCACAGAACACCTTCAAGAGGTGTCTCCCACGTGGAGTTTGTCTTAGGCAAGCTCTTTCTGAGAGAAGAAAGGATGGGAAAAAAGAGGCTTGTTGACTTTTTTAGGCTACCTTATTCTTACCACATATGATCCCAAACACAGACACTAACTTTCCCAATGTCTTTGCTGGTTTCATAATTCATACAAACAAGTATGCATTTGATATCTGTGCGACTGATACTGTATCTAGAAATTATGAATGCATTAGTGAATATGACAAAGACCTTTATCCTCCTAGAACACAAACATTCTCTTAGGGAAGGCAGATCCCTAGTAACAGAAAATAAATAAGACAATTACACAACATTTAAAAGATGATAAGTTCTATGTTAAGATAAAAATTGAAGCAGGGGATCAAAATGCTAGGGGTAGGGATCAGGTTGTAATATTAACTAGGGATCAGTTAGGCCCCCTTGAAAGAGTGAGATAGAGCAAAGGTTCAAATGAGATGCGGGAGTGAGATCTTAAGTAACTATTGGAAGAGCACCCAAATAGAAGAAACAGTTGAAGCAAAGACCCTACTACAGGTGAACTCTTAATATTCTCCAGGAAATACAAGGAGACTAATGTGGCAGGAGAAAAGTGAGAAGGAGAAAGAGTAAAAGAAGATGGTTGCAAAGCGAAAATTATGTACGATCCCATAGGCCATTTTAAAAACTCTGACATTGCTCCGGAGCAAATGAGAATTCATGTAGTGTTTCAAACAGAAGAATGGCGCCAACTTAATTACATTAAAAAAAAAAAAATCATGTCATGTGTTGTGAAACGATTTAAGTGGACAAACATAGAAACCAGTTAAGAGGCTATTGTAGTAATTCAGGTAAGAAATCATGGGGACTTGGCCCACAATGATAGCGGTTGAAACGTAGTAGTGATGAAAAGTGGTCATATTACGAATACATTTTGAAGAGAAAGTAAACTGTTTTTTTTTTTTTTGGCTTGGTGAGCAAGTTACAAAGTAACCAGGTATGATTTCATAATTTTTGGCCTGAAAAGTAGAAGGAAGAAGTTACCATGAACTGAAATGGAAAAGTCTGTGGAAATTTTAAGTACTGGAGGGAGATAGGGAATTTTGTTCTGAACATGCTGAGTTTCTGTTGTCTGTAAGACAGCCAGACAGAAATCAAGGGTGCACTTGGATATACGAGTCTGGGGTTTAGGACAGAGTTCTGGTCCAGAGACATAAATTTGGCAACCATCCACTTGTAGATCATATCTGAAGACTGGATAAGATCAGCAAGGAGTAAGAATAGATAGAGAAGTGATCATGAAGTGATCATTCCAACAGAGAGGTTAGGAAAAAGAGGTAGAGCCAGCAATGACAACAAAGGATTAAAGTAGGGGACAATGTGGTATAGTGCAAACCAGGTGAAGAAAGCATTAAAAACAAGGAAATGGTCCATTGGATCAAGTGCCCCCTAGAGTTGCAGTTAGGACTAAGCATTGGCTAGCAAACTTGGCAGCAAGATGGCCACCGTGACAGCGATGAGATCAATTTTGGAATACAGAGACCTGGAATAGGGAACTACATGGCAGTTCCTAGAGCCATTCTTGAGTGCTGCTGAAAAAGGGAGCTGGTGGTAGATAACGGAGCAAGAGAAAGGTTTTGGATTCCTTACGGAAGAAATAATTTCATGTGTGTATTTTAATGATGATTTCTAGTAGAATTTTAATATGATGACATAGGAGTTAGAAGGGGCAGTTGCTCCAGCTGTTTCTTTGAGAAGGTAAGAGGGGGCTGAATCTTGTATACGTAAGTAGGGATTGGCTTCAGTACTAGGCACAATATTACTCATTGACAGAACCAAGTCAGAAAGCAAAGTGTGTGAGTGCAGAGGCAATGGAAGAGGCTAGTTCCTGGGGAGGGAGGTGGTAATTACTGTCTGAAACCTTTAATATTCTCTATGAAGTAGTAAGCAAGGGAGGAAAATAGAAGGCTGAAAAATAGAAATGGGAAACAGTGATCAGAGTGGGAAAACGAAGAGACTTGGGACATTGGGTGATGACTGGTTGTATTAAGAACACTCTGGAGGTTCCTCATCATAACTGTAGAATGAGACTAGTCATCAGGATGGTGAGTTTTCCTTCGACTCTGTTTAGCTGCGCAGGTACAGCTATAGAGTAGGTAAATAGTTGAATCTAACTAGGGTTTCACCGTTGCCAAAAAAGTTTAATATTCCCAGGACACATGGAATATGTTTAACTTGTCAAAAACGGGTAAAGTTAAAGGAATTTTAAACCTCTTGAGGAACATATTAAGAAAGAAAGTGTCTTATTCCTAAGTACGTATTTACCTAGGGATTTTTAAGGCTCCCACATATCTGGCAAGAATTCAACAGCATATATAATTGTGCAGTTGAACTTTAAAAGTTTGTGCAATGGCCAACTAATGGAAAGTTATTTACAAGGGATAAAAAAAATACTGAAATAGTACCTTTTACTATGACAAACAATTCAACATTCTATTGTTTTGTCAGCATAAAATGTAGTTAAATACACAACTGTCATTTTCATTTATTGTTAAAGAGGACTATGTTTTATTTCCCAACTAGGCTGACTGTTTATTTTAGGCAGATACTGTGTTTTATTCTTTGTAGTTCTTACTGAACTTGGCATACAACAGAGCACATGGAAAATTCTTTAAATTTTTTTTTAATGATTGAAATTATCAACTTTTCTGGTTTAGTACATAAAAGTTCCTGACTCAGTTCATATAATATCATCCACAAATTCAAATTCACTCTTCTGATTTTAAATTAAAGCATGTTTTTCTATTGGAGTCACTTCTGAACATTAGCTAAACAAAATTTTAAATTTAAATCCTGTTACTTTCTTATTTCAGTAACAAATATAATGCAGACACCTTCCCACACATAAAAATAATTTATTTACAAATAAGATATATTACTAGGCAAGGGTCTTATCTACTCTAGTCTTAAAAATATATACAACACTAAGCAGATTTTTAAGACTGAAATATAAGTCCCTGGAAAAAACAGCATCTATAATGGAAATGCTGATACACCTATAAGCGCAGCAGTGCTAACAACCGCCGTGCTAGTACTGAGCATCAGCAGCCAGTTTACCTCTTCATTCTTGTCTGTTGCTAAGTGTCTAGTTACTGTAAATGCTTTAGACTTTGCATAATTTATGTAAATTATTAAACACCTGTTCTCTTCCCAGAACAAAGATATGGAACAGTCCTTTGTTTAATTGATTCTTGGCTTGAGTTGTCATTGTTTCCCCAGCAACTACAAGGTGGTTGTAGCTCCCTGATGGTCAGATGTTGTTGGAAAGACACAGATGTTAAGAACTGATCTTTCAGAAACGTGTATCTGTATAGCTTTATGTGTGGTTGTGTGAGCATATAAAAGAAGAAATGGAAATAACATTGTTTCTACTGAACACATTTAGAACAGAATGTGTGCACTATCAATACTACTTCATTGAAAAGCACTTTTACTGTTTTTTCTACATTAACTTTTTCTACCTTTGGTATCACCCTTAAATTAAAAAAAAATGTTTTAAATGGATCATATTTTCCTTTAATGAAGCAATCCATACTAGTTTCAGAATACCCAATTCAAGTGAGTTTTTCAAAGATTTTCAAATATCTAGTTCAAGAGAATTATACTTAAGGTATAGAGAAAACTCAGTGCCATCACTGAAACCTATTAGAAAAATATTTTTTGTGATAAATCATTAATTGTCATTATTACTCTCATTTAACTGACAAAAACTTTCTGGATCTCTCACACACCCCCTACTGGGGACCTGGCCTGCAACCCAGGCATGTATCCTACACTGTGAATCGAACCTGCAACCCCTTTGGTTCACAGGCTGGCACTCAATCCACTGAGCCACACCAGCCATAGCTTTAGTATTGTTTAAAAACAATTAACTTAAAATAATCAGTGTCTGAAAAAAAGACATATACCTTAGTAACACAACTCTGCTTCCTCTCACCATTTTGCTTGATTCGTAGTTTTCCTAAATGCTGCTTTTTATAATTACTAAGATTTTTATGTTTAAAAGGGAATGCTTCACTTTATTTTTTAGAAGACAGAAAATGTTATATTTTAATTGTCTAATTGTATAATATCAATTTTAATTTCCTGATTACAGTGTGGTTATAAATTAGAATGGGAGAAATAGAAACTAAAGGATTTTGCTGTAAATATAAGCAATTTGAGGACTGTATTATTTAATATACTATAGCCTCTTCTGTATAATCTTTCTATAAGTTGCCTACAGTTAGCTAATATGTATTTCTGAGGAAGTAAAAAATGTTTGCATAAGTAAATTTTAAAAAGTAATTGCAATTCTTCCTTAAATCTCTCATTTTCACCTCCATCATTATTAAAATTTTAAGGTTTAATTGAATTTTACTTAAGCAAATTGCAATAGAAATGATGCTTCTGCCCAAAGAATGCATTCTGGGGAACTGAAGCTCGCAATTATTTGTTCTGAGATGTAAGTATGCCTTAGAGGGACCCTTTAGAAACTACTTGGGTTTGCCAGGTGCTCTAACTCAGATGAGTCTTGAGTAGCATGACATCCCAACACATTGCCAAATGAGGACTCTTCTATTAGTTCCTCTCCATGGTGCACTGCAAATAATACAAATGGTTGATGATAAGAAGAAAACAAACTATATTTGCACGATTTTCAGCTATATTAATAGAAGTATATTTTGTCAGGCTATATTCTCAGTAATACCTGCAGACTGCATGCAAAGATTATATTAACTTTAGGAAATATTTCCTCCTATGAGTCAAGAGGTTACATAATTTTTAAAAAAATATCTTGGTTGATAAAACTATCCGGTTTCATTACCATATTTATTTTCAGTTATAAGAGCTGACTCTGACATCTGTCATATTGTTAGAAATCTGTCTTCTAGGACTAACTTACCTAAAGACTATGTGGGGGGACTTGTGTAAGTCACTTTACGTTTCTTTTCTCTCAGCTGCATCGTCCCTTAAGTGGGACTGTCACCATCTATAATTTGTACTGTGCTCCATGGAGCAACATGGACACACTTAAGTGTACAACATGTTAACAATCGTAAGTCATTTTCTGTGTGCAATACAGTTTCCCTTTGTGAGTTACATGAGTTTGGTTTTTCATTTATCCATAACTTTCAACATAAAGGAGTTGTTAAATGTTACTAAATGTTTCACCTGATAACTACTTATGATATTTTCTAAACATTCTGAAAACTGGTTCAAATCAAAGAGTGTAAAATGGTGTTTTAAATCAAAGAGTATAAAATGATAGGGCAAATTTTCTATAACTAGTCTGCTTTATGTGAGCAAAGTAGTTTTCTCAAGTCCTTTGCTTTAACTCTTGCTTCTCTTTGCTTCTCCAAGTACTAAAGGTAATGTTAAAATTTTATTGCTCCCTAAAATTAATTCTAAATATTCCCACATGCCCCTTAGACGGATTTGTTTATGAATGAGCTGGGTTACTTTTTTGTTTTACTCATGACATAAAAAGATATGCATGAGTCATTTCATGTTTTCTTTAATCTAGATTTTTCTTTCCAATAGTATATTTGCAGTTTTGAAATTTTATTAACTAATTAAATCTCAGTAGCATTAGAGAAATAAGCAGCTAATTTTTTGACCTCATTGATATCCTGCCCTTCTTACATAGGTAAATGATATTTCAATACTTTCAATATCCATGGTTTTATAGTTAAAAGCACGCATAAACTTATAACTGGCTTATAAATTAATACTAACTATACAAGTTTACAGGGTTCCGAAGCTTAAAAAAAATAAGACAAGGGTCAAAAGAAAGGGAAACATACAAAAAAAATGTCCTTTGATTCCTCGTGGCCAAATGATCTGACTGAAGAAATACTTCAAGACATCAAAGAGGGCAAAGTCTTTATCCAGCTACTATGCATGAGGGAGCACCTGAAGTCCAGGTAACTCTCCAAGTTAAACCAAAGTTAGAGTTTTATAAAGTCAGAGGAAGAGAACAGCACATGTTCTTATGACTTGGCTCTGAAGGGGTTTAGAACAGGCATCCCCAAGATGTGCTACTTTGACATGTGGATTATTTTGAGCTGAAGGCAACTGAGATCATGTGAGGTCAAGAGAAACTTTTACTTCTCCCTTAAAGAATTTAAATTGCTCACAGTAAGAGTTATTACCAGAAGTGACATTTTGCGACCTATTTATAAGGCAGGGCAAACTTCTACTTCCTAAAGGTCTGCACTTCGTATTGTCCTGGGAATGACCTTCCACTCTTCTGAAAGCTCAGGGCATCTCACATCATTCCTTAGCTCAAGATGCCATTCAGACCTCACTTTACCTTTCTGTCTCTGAACCTCTCATGAATGTGGGGTTGCTGATTCTCATGTATGTGGGGTTATCATACATATGTATGAAACTAAATTTTGTTATTTTCCTTGATAATCTGCCTCATGTAGATTTAATTATTAAACCAGCCAACAGAACACAGGAGGATAGTGGAAAATTTCTTCCTTCCCTACACTTTAGATTGCATTTTTTGTCTAATTGCTCTGAAAAATTGTGGTTACAGCAGCTGGGGATTATTCCTGGCTTTTTCTTGGTATTATTGATATAATTTTGTCCTGATAACCACCAGCATACTTCTTTCTAGACCTGTTATTTGCAAGGCTTGTGGATTGTTGATTGGTTAAGGTTCAGGAAACAGATATTAGCAAAAAAAAAAAAAGGAAAAGAAAAGAAATGTTGGGGGAAGGAAGGGAATGAAGGAAAACATGGAAGAACTTAAGGGTTGAAGGTTAGGGAAACTGTGGACTCTGTCATGTCTAATTTAATTCTTTAACAGTTCTTTTCTTAAAATTATGAATATCATTGTTGTCAAATAAATTATCACTTGGGGTCTAAGAGAACACATTAGGAGTCAGAGAAAGGCTAGGGAGTTTATAAATTCTTTGAATTTTTCTCCAAGATTGTATTTTATAACCCCTTTAAATTATACTCCATAACCCAGATATCAGTAGTGCCATTTATTCATAATAGTTATTTACATAATTAAAGTCTTGATGCTCAGACATTTATATGATGCAGAAAAGGCCCAGTTCCAGACATCCATTGGAGAGAAGTTACTGTATGGTAAAACAAGCAATTCAATTACTAAAAAACATTCTCTCCCCAAAGACATTGCAGAAACAATTCTTCCTCTTTTGCTTATGGTAAATTTCAGTAGTTTGAATAGATTAGAATTCACATATGGTTTCAATAAATCTGAATGATAGAACAGAATGGAATGGAGCCATTAATGACATTGGAATGAACCCCTTATAGTCTGAAAGTTAACAAGGGTCTTATTGGCATTCAGTCTTAGCCTCTAGAGCTCAAAGGATGGTTTTATCTACATTTTATTAAATAAAAAAAATTTAACTGAGTAAATTTAGAGATCAAATTGACTTTATTCAGTGATTCACAAATCAGGCGCCATCCATTTAGCAAATAGTAAGGAGCTCTAAAGGGCAGTACAAAATGGAACATTTTAATGACAGAAAGAGGG
>PVJI01005607.1:0-27622 GCA_004026765.1 Micronycteris hirsuta
CAAACTTACTAGAGGAAAGGAGCCAAACAATGGTGCCCATTTCCCTTTTGAAGATAAAACCCCAGGGGGTGTTGCGTTTTGGAAAACGTTCTATAGGAGAAGGCTGCCACTTGACCCTTCCTCAGAACTTGGAAACCCTCAGATCAGCTACAAGCAAGAAATCCTCTCGGATGTTCTAACCCTGTCTCTTTGGGCAATAAATCAAGACGGCATGGGCTTTCTCCTGCTCCACAGTGAAGAGTTCAGTGGCTGTTGGTGAGAGTTAGAGGTGCAGGGGTGAGCTGGAGCTGCTTCAAGTTCCTACTGGAAGGGAATGGACCTTTCTGGAAGTTCTGCTTTGGATCCCCAGGGGCAATGCCTCTAACTTTGATCTTTAAGACCAGAGCTTCACAGAGAAGAAAAAAAAAATGTTGACATGGTTGGCTCTAGGGCAGGATCTTGCTTGGAATTTATTGACGGGGTGGACGATGAGGATGGAAACATAGAAACAGGGTTTGTGATCTCCCAGCACCCATCCTAGAGCCACTTCTAAACCGTGTGCGCATCTGCCCTGGAAGAAGGGAAGCAGAGGGCTTGCCTGTCCCCGCTGCTGCCCTTAGAGGGAGGCACGAGCCCCAGGTTAGTGAAGAATTGATGGTGGGAGTCAATTGGGAGAAACGGTTCAAGGGACAGAGAGCAGGATAAAAAAGAATCGGGCAGGACTTGGGGATTGGGAGAGGGGAGGGTGAGCTTCAACCCAACCGTGTATCTGCCTTGAAATCTCACGGGGTCTTCCCATCTGCAAAATGGGACTCATACTCGACCCCACCCCTCTGAAGTCACTGTGAGAATGGAATCAAGAGTTTCCAGGTGACGTTCTTAGAACAGCACCTGACATTCAGTATCTTCAGCAAACTATGGCTCACGGCCGAATTTGCCTGCCACCCGCTTTTGTAAACAACGTTGTGTTGGAACCCAGCCGTGCGCATTTGTTTATGTGTCGTCTGTGGCTGCTTTGCTATGGCAACGGCAGAAGGAGCAGTCGGGACCAGACCATATGGCTCACAAAGCCAGAAATATTTACCATCTGGCCCTTTACAGAAAACACTCTCCAATCTTGACTGTAGAATATCAGCTATTATCATCCACATTACTAATGCCGATTCCACAGAGATTTTATAAGACTGAAGTGAGGGGATGGAAATTGCTTCTCTCGCTATGGAAAACATTATGGAGATTCCTCAGAGAGTTAAAAGTAGAACTACCACATGATGCAGCCATTCCGTTTCTGGGTGTCTACCCCAAGGAGATGAAACAGGATCTCAAAGAGGTACCGGTCCTCGCAGGGTCACCGCAGCGCTATTCACGGTTGCCAAGGTGCGGGAACAACCTCAGTGCCGTCAGCAGAGGGATGGATACAGAAGGCGTGGCGTAGGTATATAAATACTATTCAGCTGTGAGAAAGAAGGAAACCCTGCCACTTGCAACAACATAGATGGACTTCGAGGGCATTGTGCTAAGTCAGATAGAAACAAATACCGTACGATGTCACTTGTATGTGGAATATAAAAAAGCCAGACTCGTAAACACAGAATAAAATGGTGGTTACCAGGGTCTGGGGTTGGGGGGTCAGGCAATAGGAGAGATGTTTAAAGGTACAGACTTGTAATGAATGAGTAGATAAATAAGTTCTGGAGAACTAAGGCACAGTATCGTGACTCTAGGCAATGATACTGCGCTATATCACCAAACTTGCTAAGAGACTAGATCTTATTTATTTCCACCACAAAAAAGAAATAATGACGTGACATGATAGAAGTGTTAGCCAACATGACGATGGCCATTGGACTGCAATACAAATGTACCAGATCAACACGCCGTACCCTTACACAGTGTTGCATGTCAAATACGCTTTAATAAAAATAATTTTTAAAGGATAAAATGAAGCTAACTATGTCAAAGAACTTTGACCATGTTTCGAATGAGCCTCGGTCTGACAGAAAGGGGTGGTTCATTAAGCCATCCACCCAGATAATGGAATTCTATGTAGAATTTTTTAACAACAGGGAAAAAGACTACTTCAGTGTATGGACACACACATGTTTACAGGCACACACGCACACACATAGTACTCATTACGTGCTGGGCATGTGCCAGGTATTATGTAACTTCACCCCCAAGCATCCTTATGACGTAGGTGCTATTTTTATCCCCATCTGACAAGAGGAAAAAAAGTTAAGCTCAGAGTGTTTAAGTGATGTCTTCTAATTTACACAGGCCGTAAAAGGCATATTCAGAACACACGCAAACAAGTCCACTGGTAAAACTGTACCTGCGACAATATCGAGTTTTGTGTGAAAGTAAGTATACAAGTGTGCGTGTACACACTGAGACATGTGTGACAGTGCTAGCAGAAGCTCTCTTGGAGTTGTCAGGTAATAGGCAACATATTAAGATTTTCTTCTTTATAGCTAATAATGTCTTCTCGGGAACATGGTAAAAAGGAGAAACAAGTCAGAAGGAGAAAATAGTTCAGGGACTGTGGAAATAACAGATGTCATTTGCCAATCCTCACACTTCAGACCTAATTATCAGCTAGGTTAATAAGGTTGGAAAGCAAATGTGAACTTCGGTAGAACGTGATTCCAGAGTAAAAATCAGGGATGCCCGGAGTCGGGGCCACCGAGCTTCCCAATTTCCCTGCAAGGACCCTGCTCCCCGCCCCCACCCTCCTTGGCGGGGGGTGCAGAGCCACCCTGCCCTCCGCCCTCCCTCTCCTCCTTGGAGGTCTGGGATGGTCTTCCACCTCTGAACAGCCCTGCTGCTTTTTATAAATATTTTGGAAGCATCTCAAGCCTTAAAAAAAGAAGAAGAAAAGAAAGAAAAAGCCACTTAGAAGAGATACATCTTGACAAACCGAAGAGTCCATGAGATCATAGTCCAGGTTTTTATTGTATTTTCCCCTAACTCCAGAAAGTGGGAATGCATCCAAAGCTGAATGACTGCCCTGTTATATTTCTGAGAGAATAAAAGGAATCTGGCCCGGTCCTGCGAAGCATCCGACATTCACATATTTTTCTGGCTGAGACATTTTGCCAAATGTCAATGTTACTTGCAGAATGTGGCTGTTTTTATTTTAATCTGCAAATATCACTCCTGTGAATTATGACCTTTCCCGGGTTGGGGTATTAGAGTGGGAACGGGGGAAGCAGTGAAAGGCGACCCAGGCGAGGGAACAGCCTTTTGGAAAATGCACACCAGAGAGGTACCTGTCAAAACATTCTTTGTTAAAAATGGTTTTTTTCCCCTTTTGCTCAATTTTCAGAAACTTTTTTTAGGAGCTTGGAACCATCAAGCCTCTTTCCCTTGGGAGATCATTTTTACGGCAATAAATTCATACAGGTGGGGCTGGAAATCTATATTCATTGAGCGACGATTTATGGCAGACACTCTGCGGTGTGCCGGAGCACATACAGGCGCAGGCAGACGGGTCCCCGTCGTTCTGGATGTCCCGAACGAGTGCAGAATACAGACAAGTTGATGGTATCAAGGGTGCAACGTGTTTTGGAGGGTGCCCTGGGTGACAGGGGAGCATGCCACAGTTTTAACCTCGGCCGAGAGGTCAGAGGGGGCTTCTGAGAAGCAGTGGCAATGGGGCTGAGTTTCCTACTGCTGGGGCATAGAGATGGGGTGTGAGGTGAACAGGGCGCCTTCGGCAGAGGGAATAGCCTCCGTGAGGGCTCAGGGGTGGGAGAGAGCCTGGCACATTCCAGAAACCAGTTTCTTATTGTAGGGTTGCCCAGTCCTGTCTAATAAGCCAACCTCAAACTGGACTTGGAATTATATTGTCTCCCTTCTCCAGGGTAGGACCTGTTCACTGGACCCTCTTTTCTTTTCCCACTTTTCTGCCCCACTGGTCATCGTTGGTTCTGAGTTTGAGCAGGCGGGGGCCCAGCGTGGACGTTCTGGCTTGACTGATAGTTCTGGGCTCTCTAGACTGACTTGTCCTCTGATGGACGCTTCAGCAGGTTCTTTGGAGATGGCCCGTCACTGGGGGGCCTCCTCTGCCTCTTCTTGACCTGGGCTAACTTAATCTTCCTGCAGCCTCCAGGAACTTATGGTGGCTTTGGCATCTCTCTGCTGGCATCTTTCTACCTCTCCAGGTGTCCCTGTTGTCCCCACACCTGCTCCCCCCCACACACAGCCCTCACTGCAGCTGTGAGACAGACTCAAAACCCTTTGCTCCAACAAATTCTGAGAATGAAGGCCTTTCTAAAACAGCCGCTTCTCTCTTGGCTGAGTAGATGACGAGTTTGCTCTTAGGTTTTTTCTACTTCTTTGGTGGGCACCAGGTAGAAGTTCACCACTTATCCACACTGCAAGACTAATATCCTTAAAGTTCCTTTTTCTTGCCCTGGAGTCAAAAGTGTCACTTTTACCCTACTCCTTGGGGAAGGCAGAAGTACAGTAAAAATCCCTGAAGAGAAAGGTATTCTCCTTAGTTCTGTTCTTCAGACCCTCACACATACTTGATGGAGGCGAGGGATGTAAGCGTCGGCTAATCAGTTCTTGGACACCTAACTTTGGAATTTTTGTGGCACCATCTCCGTCACAAAGGGTCCCACCTCTTTAACCTTCCTGGTCTCTGTGCCCTTTCCCATGTGACTTCCCAGATTCCCTCACCGAAGAGGCAGAGTCTAGTTCGCTAGCCCTCGGAGCTGCGCTGGCTACGTGATCTGCATAGACCTGTAGAGTCGTGGCAGAAACCTCTCTCTGTCAGTGCCGAGTCTCGGCACCAGGAGCCGTGTGGTTCTTCTCTGTCCTCCTTCCCCACCTTTGCCATCAGCCCCCTGGAGGATGGGAGGCAAGTGCAGCGGAGCCAAGCCACCCCAGTTGCCCCAGCCGATAGCCGGTCAACCCCAGTCCTGTATCCGTTCCTGCCAAGCTGAACAGAGCTGCCTCGCTGCTTGCTCAGGCACCTGAGCAGTGGTCGCTTGTTGTTGCAGGCTGGCGAAGCTTTGTGTTATTTGTTACACAGCGCTGCACTGGCATTAGATGACTGAGAAGTACCTGATACCTACAGCGTTAGGCTTCCACCTGAAAATTCCGTATTGTCATAAATTTTGCTCCCCAACTCTATTTAATTTCCAACCGGAGAATAAAAAATGCACTCATCCCCTTCCTCCAGTCCTTCCTTCTGACACTTAAAAAACTCATGGCATTTCACTTATTCTAACCACACATAATGATAATTCAGGTCTCGCAAAGCGTGCTCTGTGTAACCCTACTCTCTTGAAACGCTCCGTGGTGTGAGGTGTCCAAGGTCGTAACGTTTAGAGGGTGTTTCGTGGGGCAGAACTGAGTGAAGCGTGTGCCTTGGGTACCATGTCTAAAGGGATACCAAAAATCTCAGCCATCAAAATGAATACTATTTTAATAAAATATTTTTTAATAAAAATGAATGCACAAATCCACGATGAACAAAATATCACCGTTTTATTTTTTTTTATTTTATTTTATTTGTTTTCAGAGAGAGGAGAAGGGAGGGAGAAAGAGCAATGTATGGTTGCCTCTCACATGGCCCTCACTGGGGACCTGGCCTGCAACCCAGGCATGTGCCCCGACTGGGAATGAACCGGGACCCTGTGGTTCCCAGCCCACGCTCAATCCACTGAGCTACACCAGCCGGGCAAAATATCACCGTTTTAAATAAAGAGGAGATCATGAATAGCACCCTATCAAATTCACAGCAGAGCCTAAAGCAAAAGGGAAAATCATCACTGCCAGTTGGATACAACATCCTCCCTCCACCCCTTATAATGCTTAGTAGTTACTGTAGCAAAGGCTGTGGGAAGTCCCGCAAGAAGAAAGCCCGTCGAACTGTCTTACAAGCAGGTGGCCGTGGGGAAAGAAAAAGCACGTGGTGCTAGGGAGGGGGTGGGGCCTGTCCCCAACTCATTTCTAGACCAGAGTCTGCACTCAACTTCTGAAAGAGAAAAAGAAAAAAGAAAGGCAATAGGTGTCCCATGTCCATATTGCACAAACATGCCTGCACAGCAGTGTCGGGAGACAGTTAAGAAAGCAAGTGTTGGGAATAGACTCCTGGGTTCAAATCCTGGTTTAGCCACTTGCAGCTGTGTGACATTTAACCTCATGTTGCCTCAGTTTCCTCCCTTGCCAAACGGGGATAATCATACGAGAGTCTCGTGAGACTCAGCGCATGACGGGTTTGAATGTGTTTGTAAATGCCCAGGTCCACAGCAGGCTGTTTCAATTTCCATTTTTATTGCCTTGGAGGGGTCTTTGACCCCCATTGGTCTCAAAGACCAAGTCCATCCAGCTTGGAGTTCTGTGAGAATGGGGAATGAGGCAACAGGTTTATGTCACCCATGGTCACTAAGGAAGAGTAGCAGAACAAAGAAATCTGTTCAATCTCAGCTGCATGCAGAGGTGTGTCCGGTTTCTGGACTCAGATTGAATTTCACTGTGGAAGGGCCGGCCCTCGAGGCCCCTGAGCACTCTGCTCTGACTCCTTCATCAGGATGCAGGTCCCTGGAGGCCCAGAACATTCCGGCTCTTTGCTTCCTACCCAGAGCACAGGCCCGCCGACACCGCAGAGGGTGCGAGCCTGTTCCTCGCTTCCTATGAAAGCACAGGGTAGGGGTGGGGGTGGCGGGAGCCCTCTTTCCGGATGTCTCTCCAGCTTCCTCCCTGCATCCCAGGGATGGTGATCCAGAGCTTCGGGAGGACACAAGGGGGTGGCCGGTGACTGGGACATCCCAGCATTGACTAATCAAGCTGGTCCCATGGCCCCATTTTGTCGGGGCCCCCAGGGGCTTTGCCTGGCTTGGACTCTGAGTGGAGACAGCAGAGCAGCTCACACAGAGATGTGCCAGCAAGTAGAGAGATGTGCTTGGGGTGACAGGTGATAGCACCCAGGTGAAGGTGACCCCAGGTTCTAATGTGCCCTTGCTGGTCCAAGACACCCCTCCTGAGAATCCAGGTTAATGAAGGTGGGAAGAGGCAGGGGTCTGGGAACTGACTTGCCTGGGTCCAAGTTCTGGTTCCATCAGAGCTGTGGGGCTTCAGGCAAGTTGCTTAACCCCCCAGGTGCTTGGCCAATGTTTGAATACTTCCCCTGAAGGCACTCCCGAACTTTCCCGGGCAGAGATAACGATGCTGTTTCGTGAGGCCTCACAGCTCTTGTGTATAAGTAATTTAAACTTCTTATCAAAGCCAAACCAAACCAAACCAAGTCATAATGCTGTCAGTGGGTCCGTCCAACCATCTATCTGTCTGTCCATGCATCCATCCACCCATCCATCCACCTATCTCCATCTATCTGTATCTGCTTATCTATCAGCCTCTATATTTATACGCTAATCTAAAAAATGAGCTATTGTGAGGGACCCACAGACTTTTAACTAGCTATTTAAGATATAACAACATATTTTGAAATCCTTTCATGTGAATAATCGCACATCCACATCATTGCTTTAATCACTGCAAAGAGCTGACCAGCTGGCTATATTTATTAACTCACCCACCACCGCTGAAGATTTTAATTTTCCCCATTTTTTCTCTCTCTTATAACCACTGCTAATGCAAATACACCTAAATCTTCGAAGACTCTCATAATTACTTCCTGGAGTAAATTCCTGGTAGTGGAATAGGTGGGTTAACAGATTCTCAGACCCCTCCTCCCACCCCCAGAGCCCGTGAATTAGAAACCCTGGGGTTGGGGTCCAGTGAGCTGTGTTTTCATGAGCCCCCTCCTGGTGATTCTGATGTACATTCAAGTGCAGAATCACTGTTTTAAGGGCCCTGGAACGTGATTTTAAGAGGTCATTGTCAACCACCACTAGATATTATCAGCACAGCACGCGGAAGACTTTACACACGTGTCTCAGTGAAGGCCCACAAAACCGGTGAGGTGGGCACTAGGATGCTTGCCCCCACTTCACGGGTGAGGAAACGGATGCGTGGAGAAGTCAACTTGCCACATGTCACACAGCTGTTAAGTAGCAGAGCTGGGACTAGGACCTATTTGTCTGCTCCAAAGCATGTCATATACTTGTCTCCCTTGAGATTTAATTGTCAGCCCCAAAACACTAGGGAAGAAGAAAGAATTGATTAGGTAAGGCCAAAAGACTGGTCCAGGCAACCCGCCTTCACTTAACGTCAGCATTACCTGGGGAGATTTTTTTAACTTCCCAAAGCCCACGCATCACCATCTCTGGGCAGGGAAACCCCTGCACTCTTAATTCTCCCTAGTGACTCCAGTGTACCCCTGAGATTGAAAACCACCAGGTCAGGGACTTTCCTTCCCAGTTGGGAGACTGGTTCGGGGCTACACCCACCACTAGCTTAGAGGGTGTTCCCTCCACTATCCATGGGAAGAACACACAGACGAAGCCATGGCTTTGTAAGTGAATCCTCTGTGGTTAATAGAATTCTAAAGAAGAGCTCACCATCATGTTATAAGTGGGGAAACTGAGGCTCAGAGCGGGCCAGTGAACTTCTTGAGGTTGCACAGCGAGTCCTGGTGGGGGAGGACTCTCTCAACACCCCCTCCCAGAAATGACTTTTTCCCAAAGCTGAGGTGCCTGGAGCCTTAAACCCTTTCACTTTGAGAGAAGCTCTCAAGTCTTCTTGCGGTTTTGATTCCTCCTTTGCAACAGCACTTTGCATTTTCTCCCAAATTCCTTCCAGCTGTCAGGTAGGAGAGCCCTTGATAAGGATTCCCCAGTGTGGGAGAGAAACATTTACCAGAGGCAATGGAGAACACCAGGCCCCCTCCCCGGCCGTTTCCAAGCATATGGAATGTATTGTGGTCGGAGGGAAATATATTTTAAGAATTTCTCCTGCATCTTTTCAGATACATTCCACCCAGGATTACTACAGGTGTCATGAAAACTGGGCTTTTGCTCTCTCCCCCTGAGGAGGGGGAGGAATCAGCTCCTGGGGTGTGGGAGCAAGAGCCAGCCTCTGCCCACAACTGGGCAAGCAGCCTGGGACCTAAACCCTCCAGGCCCCAAGGTGTGGTGGCTTCTCTATTCTCCCTGGTGGCTGTGCGCCGGCTGGGATATTAGTGAGAATGATAAATATTTACCAAGTACGATCCCCAGCTCTATCCCCTTACCATGTATTGTTTCCTTCTAACCTATTGTGCCTTCATGTGGGGTTTTGTTTGTGATCTGCCTTCCCTCGTGAGGGCAGCAAGTCTCTTGGGTTGTTCCTCAGCTTCTAGAATATTGCCTGTCGCATAGTTCGTGCTTGGTAAATATTTGATGAATGAATGGGCTGACCTTTTCAAATTCATTCTATCACATAATGCTCACAGCAACCTGATAGGGTAGGAACTGTTATTAACCTACCTCTGTTTCATAGGTGAGAGGAATGAAGCACAGAGAGGTTAAGTACCTTGACCCAGGTCACACAGCTTGGTGGATCCTAGGAACACACACACAGATCTATGTAATTTTACAGCCCATGCTCTTAACATTCCAGGCGAGAGACAAGAAAAGTGCTTCAGGAGGCCAAGACTTGGAGTGGATGCCCTGGTGCCCAGTGTGTGGCAAACCGTGGGCTCGGCTCCAGAGCTGTAGTGGCAAATAGGACATAGTCGCTGCCTACAAAGAAATGATCGTTTACTGCTGGAGAGATGAGACAAGCAATGGCAATGCAGTGTGATAAATGTTAGGCTAGGGGAATGCTCAGGGGACTGTGGGAGCACCGGGGACCCATCTTTGCCAGAACGACATCATCATCTTCCTCATTTTCATCACCGTTGTCCTTAAAATTGTAACTCACTGAGATATTTCTTTGTTCTGCATATCATGCCAAATTCTATATGTCTTAAAAATGAAATTCTCGAAATAACCCATCAAGATATGCTTATATGCACTTGATTATACTCACTTAACAGATGAGTAAACTGAGGCTCCATGAGGTCCCAAGGAAAGAGGTTTCCCCAGGGATGGAGCTCTATTCTTTCTGGTGCTAGAGCACTGCTCTCCATTTCTTTCAAGACCCCAAAGATGTGGGGAGGAGGGGTCACCTGGAGAAAGGGAAGGAGTTGTGCTATCCACAGTAGAAACATCACAGGCAAAGGTTGAGAGGCAAGAGCGGTTGACCTATAAGGGAGAGGTAAGCAAAGGAGTTTAGAAGGTTGACCCCAGGGCCCAGGGCACCAACTCGGTGACCTCACGTAAGACACAGCAGGTTCCAAACACGTGGGTGGGTTCCCACTGGGTCCAATCAGCAGAAATCATGAGGCATCAATGTGGTTTGTCATGGGCAGGGCTACTGCCCGTGGCCAGGGCAGACATGGGGTATTGCTACACTCAGACCAACCCACTGTGCAAGACCTGATCTTCCAGGTTGGCCCCAGAGGGCACATTGTAATCATCTCAGCCGTGGTTCCAGACCCTGCGGGCCTTCCTGGTCTCCTCTTCCACTGCACAGATGGGCCTTCCTGTTGGGATGATCAAGGGGCCCAGGGCCTCCTGTGGAGCTGACCCTGGCAGGGCCTGATTTTCCATCCCCTTCCTCTCTCCTTGGCACTGTGTCCTAGTCCCTTACTGAAATGAGGTCTCTATAACAGCTAGTCTGTCCGCCTCTTCAGATGCATTCAGATGCTGAACTCATATCTGCTTCTGGAAACATCCCATCCACAGCTGGTCTAAGAAGAGCGATGAACCATGTGATTTCTTTCTGATGGACCAGCTAATTTGATGGTGTGATTTTTTAAAAATTGTAGCTGAGTGGACCAGCTGATGTAATTATTGTGCAGCTGGTTGGGTCACGTGATCCATCGGCCCCAGCTGACCATTTAAAGGACAACAGCCCATTGTTTGACGAGATACCAAAGACCTCTGAGGGCTGGCACATGAGATGAGCTGGCTCCTGTGTCACTGCCTTCTTTCATGTTAGATAAATGTTCCGTAGTGTACCATTTTAATTCCTACGTTGATATTTTTACAAAATTTTTTCAGTTATTTTCTTAGCGGTTGCTCTCAGGGTTACAGTGTACATCTTACTTTACGACAGTCTCCTTCAGATCAATATTGATTTAATTTAGATAAAATGTAAAAATGGTATTCTAAGACAGCTCCATCTTCTCCCCTTCCTTTGGATGTGATTCTTTGAAAGCTGCTTATTACAGAATGCAGAATATATGCAAAATAATCATCAAGTTGTTAAAATATATTGAGCATTTCTGTAAACCAGGCTCTAGGCCAAACTTTTCTCATGGATGATATCACTTAATCTTAAAAACAAAACAAAACCATAAAATAGCACTATAATTATCTCTATCTTAGAGATAGGAGAAGTAAAGTCTCAAAGTGTTTGAGTCATTTTCTCAAGGATGTATTGCTAGCAAGTGGTAGAAATGAAATTCTAACCCTCGCAGTATGACTCTTAACAATCTTGCTAGTAAATAAAACTATTTTAGGTCAGATTAAAAGGTGGCAAATCCAGATTTACTCTGTGGGTAGAAGACGAGAAGTTCAGCATTGAGTTCTAGAGGCTGAAGTTCAAAGCCTCTAGAACTCAATGTGACTAAGAATTGTTAGCCTCTTCCTTCCTGAGCCGTGTTGAGTTCAAGAGTCAATCAACACCCGGTGAGCGTCCACTGTGTCACCTGGGCAGGGGAGAGTGATGTCACAGATGCATCTGTCAGTAGCTCACTTGTACCCTGACCACTGCTCACTTCAAACCCCTCCCCCATGCATTCATTTGGAAGACATCAGATGGTTCTAGTAAGGGAGCATTAAAAATGCAGCCAAGTGCAACTTGCATATTTTCCACTTTCTCAGTGAGCCAGAACTAATGGGTCAGTCCAAAGTGGCTCAGAGGAAATCAATACTTTTCCCCTGATCCCTGAGCTTCACAATGAGCCTGCCTCAATTACCTCCTCCTATTTAACCCTTTCCTGCCATCTTGGCAAGGAAACATTAAGTGATGACATGGTAAACGTTCTCCTTCCTCCTGGGGCAGAAACTCCCTTGGTGTTTACTCTCCCAGGAACTCTAGCTGAGACAACTTTCCCTTCTGTCCCGGCATCGCCCAGATATATCTGCTTTGAATCATTGCCTTAGCATATATCCAGGGGGCGAGGATTCCCCTTTAATAAAAGGCAGAACTTGACTTCGGCACTGACTCAAATCTTAGAGTAATGCCTTCCCTCCTAACTCACTTGAATCGAGTGGAAGTCAATAAATAGAATGGTGAGGAAGGTGTTGATGGCTCTGACCAAGCCCCCGCCCCAAGGAGTCTTCACACACCCCATCATCTCCCCCACGAGACAGATCTGTGTCACTTAACCCGCTTTCAGAATTTGAAAGCACTTTCTTTATTGGCTCTCAAACCATTTTTTTCAATTATGATCAAACAGACCCCACTAATCTCTTTTAAAAGCAAGGACGTGACTGAGCCAGGATTCGAACACAAGTTGTCTGACTTCAGAGCCCGGGTTGTGTCTTGCTGGTGCCCATTACAGCCCATCATGGAACAGCGCCTGCCCTGAGTGATGGTGATGACTGGTCTGCCGAGCCCACCCTGTCAGCAGCGAGATTACTGCATTTTACAGAGGGATGGAGTGAGGAGCAACGGGGAAGGAGATCTGAGCCAAAGGATCCCAGGATGGAAGGAACAGAAATGGAAGTGGGTGTCCCTTCTTTCCATGCTCCTCACTTTCCACACAGACGTTTTGAGAACATCCTTTCTCAGCACAAACATCCTTAGTTTGACATCTGAATTAATCACGATATAGCTTCAAATACTGTTACAAAGACCCGAATTTATAGTAACTTAAGTAAGAGTTTATTTTTCTCGCTCTCCTATCAGTCCATGTATAAGCCATCCAGGGCTTAAATGGCACCTCTGTGGTGTCATGTGCTCAGATTTGTTCTATCTCTTCACATCCTATTGGTCTGAACTTAGTCACATGATCACAGCTAACTGCAAGGGAGGCTGGGAAATGTAGTCTTTGGCTGGGCGAACATACACCCAGCTAAAATGTGGGGGAATACCTTACTAAAGGAAGAAGGGGAGAATGGATGGTAGGAGACAGCTAACAGTTTTTATCACAAGTATTCAAGTAGTTGGCAGTGACAGATATTTTATACACACTTGTGTGTATATCTGAATATCTCATATATTCACTACCACACAGATAATCACAGTGGATATATATTGTGCTGTGATTTTTTCCCTCAGATATTTTGCATCACAGGTCCCAGCGGAAGACATCACATGCTCGAACAAGTCATGGGGGAGAGTTTAACGAATAAACTACATAGAAGATGTGGGCAGGATACAAAAATACCTCAGGGCCAGCAACACTGGCTTGTCAGTCAGTCTGTGTTCACTCAGGCAAGTGGGATCACACAAACTTTTGTAACTATCTCTGTCTGTCTGTCTATCTATATCTGTATATATATATTTAAGATTTTATTTATTTATGTTTAGAGAGAGGGGAAGGGAGGAAGAAAGGCAGAGAAACATCATGTGCGGTTGCCTCTTGCATGCCCCTTACTGGGGACCTGGCCCACAGCCCAGGCATGTGCCCTGACTGGGAATTGAACTGGCAACCCTTTGGTTCCCAGGCTGGTGCTCAATCCACTGAGCCACACCAGCCAGGGCTGTATATATAAAGTAAAATGTATATGTCTTGTTTAAGTGAAGTCAGCATTATTTGTTGGTTGTTTCTCTACCTGCCTGCTTTCTTTTGGGAGTGGACATGGAGTACATTGCTTTGAAACCGAAGACAGGTCTCCACTCTGCTCTGTGATTGTGCAACATCTACTGAACGTCTCTGAGGTGCTCCACGCTCATTTGCCCAGTGGGGACACCAGCACCATCCCGAGTTCTACTGAGAGCTCCGATGGGAAGGAAGTAACAAGAAAGTGTGGAAATGTTTTCTTAGGGTATAGAACACTCTACAGAGAAGACAAATATATTGGTGAAACCCAATTGAGAATTCATAATCCAACCCCTATTAGCTCTTTCCTCTTCAAAGTCATAGCAACTTCTGTAAAGTCAGCTTAGCCAGGTACTCCTCCATGGATCAGAGTCCGAGAAAGGCCTTCGGTATGCCCGTCAAGGCCTGACAGATCTAATCCTTGCCTGCTTCTCAGCTTCATATCTCATAGCTCTTCCCCTGCTCACTGTCCTCCAGCCACCTTGGCCTTCTTGCTGTCCTTTGACGAAGCTGGGTTCATTGCCCACTCCGTTCCGTAGCTCGGGCTGTCTCTTCTGCCCGTACCTTCACATGATTGGCTCTGGTATTACACATGATACAGGTCTCCACTTAAATGTCACCTCCTCAGACAGGCAGTCCAGGACCAGTCAGTCTAAAATTCTCCCTGTGACACTTGCTGCTACAGCTACTCCTCGTTTCATTATTTCAACAGCACTCATCACTCTGAAAACATTATTCACTTAATTTTTTTGGCCTTTATAGTCCCCCCACTAGAAGGTATGCTCAACGACAGCAGGGACTTTGTTACAACAATAGCATCTGGGATGTGTTAGGCACTCAAAAAGTTATTAAATAAATGAATCAGAAGAGCATGCCTGGGGAGAGAAAGCTCTGAATTATTGGTTGGTGGGGGTAACAAGTACCTAAGGAAGGGATCTCCACTTGACTACCATGGCGGAGATTGATAAATCTCTCTCAATACCCCTTTTTCCTTCTTTTAATGACAGAGCCTCCAAATTTTAGCTAGACATTTGGATAATTAGAATACATAATTAATGGATAATCAGATTACATTTTTTCCAGCCAGCCTTGCAGCTAGCTGTGGCAACGTGATTAAGTCAAAGCAGAAATGATGTGTGCCTTTTAAGGTTGAAAGGAAGAGGTGTACCCTCCCCTCCCAGCTTCCGTTTTCACAGAAAGAAGGCTGGAATGCAGACTTGACATCAGGAACTGGGGCAGCCATCATGTACTACAATGGATATCATGTGTGAAGGGTGACACAAGGTAGGAGGAAGCTAGGTCCCTATTGCTGACACGCATGAGCCACTAAGCCCTTGACCACCTACCCAGATTTCTACTTGCATGAAAAATACGCTTTAATCACATTCCAGCCACTATGTAGAGGTATCTTTGTTAAGGTGGCTTAATCTTTATCATAACTAATGTATCTCCTTTCCCTATAGTTTTGTAGTCTAATCACTGATGTTGCTATAAACTGCTTCACACTACTTCCTCCAATCTGTTTGGTTGCAGTCCTAAAAGAGTTGAAAAGACCTCGCTTTTGGAGAACGTATTCAAGACAAACGACCATTCCCCCTCATCCACATCTAGCTAAACTTCTGACATAGACAAATGCTTATTGAGGTTTGGTTCTTCCTGGGATTTTGAAACAGAGTCTTTTCTCTCAGTTAACTGAGATCCCATCCCCTCTTTGAAGCAAGTGCATTGGCTTTTGGTTTGCTACCTTTCAGTAATAATTTATCTTCCCTGGGAAATTCAGGAAATGGAATCTGTGGATACTTTCTAATCCAAGAAGGGAGAGATTTTTTTTTTCTTCTAACTCTCAAGCTCCATCAGAAAAGACAGCATCTAAATTTAAACCGGAACTTGAAACCTCTGTGCCTCTTGGGGGCGGGGGCACTTTGATAACTCTGGCTGGAACAAGGTTCAAATTTTCTTTAGTGAGGTCGTTTCACTTATTAATCTCTTGTCTTTAAAAATGAACACAGTTTTTCCATAGAGACTCCTGGAAGCTAAAGCAGAGTTACTTTCTTTGCATAACCCTGGTTTGGTACAAAGGGTGGACTGCTCAGATTTAATTTCTTTGTGAAAACAGGGCCTGCCATGGAATGGTTTGCTATTCCAGAGTAGAGAACAAAGCTGCTGCTAAGGTCTGGGAGTCTTGGATTCCTGTGCCAATTCTTTGGCGGGAACGTACCACATGCTAAGCACTGCGGCACATACAGAGTCCGGCAGAAGTAAGGCATGCGTGAGTGTGGTTGGTAGTTAATAATATGGGTGTAACAATTTATAGTTTTAATTTGAACATTTCACCTAAGATGTCATATGGTGTACATAAGTGTGATTATGTGTATTATGTTACAGAATTACATGCTTATGATATTGGGATAAAAAAGGGGTGTTCTTTGTGCCGGGCCCTGTATGTAGATGCACTGGAATGCCAGACTTCAGGGCCACTCACTCCTATAAGCCCCTTCCCCTGGCAGGAAAGGCCCAATAGTGTATGTGCATGGTCACAGGTTTTGTAAAATTTGCAAAAGGAAGTGTGAAGACCCTTTTCTCTTTCCAGTCCAACTTCCTCTCCATTACCGCTTTCCCCGGTGGCCTCAGACAATGCTGGGATCCACCGCAAGTGAAGCCGAATTGCAAATATGTTTAGTTTTGGTTTAATGGCATATTTTTCTGTGTTTGCAGTTATTCTGTGTATAGTTAGTGCTCAGGCTGTCCTAGTGGCTTCTAGAAATATGCCTACCCCCCAGGTTGTGTAAGGAACGTGTTCTGTATCACCTGGGTCCCCCAAAATATATGAGGAGTAAAGGAAAACTTGCTAGAGGAAAGATGGAATTGTCTAGAGCGAATGATATTAAAGAAGAATTGTTTATATGAAGAAATGAAGCATGCAGCACCGCACCCCCCATGTAAGGAGAATACTATACAGTATATAAGGTAGTTCATTGATTAAAAATATGTTATTTTAATGGTTTTTATACCATTTATATACATAAGCTTTTGAAAATTTGTTGTGATCTCTTTTCTCATACTAAATATTTTTATACTTAGTTGTGCGCCTGTAATTTTATTTTAATTTTGTTAGAGGAACCCCTGAATAGTATAAACGTCCGGCCCCACAAACCCTGAGTCAACCCTGGCTACAGGGCAGGCCCAGTGGGGTGCATTCCCAAGCATGCCGTTGACTAGAGTATTTCTTTTACAACAGAATGGACTTACGTGTGAAGAATTCTCCATACTGAGCATTGGTGAACAACAGCCTGTGGCACAAGTGTGGCCCATTGCCTATGGTTGTAAATAAAGTCTTCTTGGAACACGGCCATGTCCATTCGCTTGCACACTGTCTGTGGCTGCTGTCACACTACAAAGGCAGCGCTGACTTGAGTAGTTCCACCCAAACCTCTGACACGCAAAGCTTAAAACCTTGGCTCTCTGGCCCCTTATGAAGAAGGCTGACCCCCGTTCCACACCTTGGACCCCTGAAAGAGGGCTGATGCCAGGCCGTGCCCCTCAGAGGCCTGATCAATGTCCTGTCTACACAGTTGGCAGAAAGAGTCACGAGGCTCTCTCGTGGACCACACCCAAGGCAGGAAATGTCTGTTAGAACCACCCTTTTCCAACTGAGCCTTGATAATGCAATATTTCTCTTCTTTTGCTCAAACATTTTCGATGGCTCCCCAGTGCCCCCGGGACTCTTTAGCCAGGCACCCACACTCTTCTGTGATCAGGCCGCATCCCACCTCTCCAATATCCTCTCCTGCTCTTCTACACGGTCTCTCTTCCTGCCACTGGCTCCCTGTGGCCATTTCTGCCTCAGTATGCATTGACCAGGGGAAGAAAGTTGGTGAGTTAGGGGTCAGACTCTGGACTGCCTGACTCCAAAATGTACACTTTAACCACTATTAGACTGTCCCACTGGCATAGAATTTTTTGTAGAATTCTAAGTTGCAGCTGGGACATGGTCATCCAAACAAAGACTACATTTCCCAGTCTCCCTTGCAGCTAGCTGTTCACAGTCATGTGATTGAATTCTGGCCAACGGAATGTGAGAAACAGTGACTGTACAACTTCCTGGCTGTGCTATCAAAGTGCAGAGGTGTGTCCTGCTCCTCGTTTTTCTTCCGTCCCCCTGACTGAGGGAGCCTCTGCCTACTTAGACCGTGGCGGGGAAGCCTCATGTTGAAAATGGCAGAGAAACCCAATGCAAAGAGCTTGGGCCTCTGACGCTGTGAAGCCACCCCAACACCCCTGGATCGGTCCTGCTCAGACTCTATCACAGAGGAAAGAAATGAACTTACATCTTGTTTCAGTCCCATTTATATTGGCATTTGCTATAGAGGCTAAACCTTCATCCTGACTAGTAAATAACCCTCTCACCACCATCACGTCTGTCGATTTCTGTGTGTTTTTCTTCTGAGGTGGGTGTGGCCAGAGGCTGGTGGTCTGGTGTGCTGGGCTGATAAACCTTTTTGGTTACTTGCAAGGAAACGGACAGTCCAAACTCTACCGGTGCCACCAGCCTTCACAGAGGAGCCCCAGACACACCCTCAGGTCCCAGATGTAGTCCTCAGAGCAGCTGCCTTGGGAACACGCCCATGTGTCCAGGACTCATTTCCCCAGCTACGGCTATATTACAGGCAACATAAACAGGGTGGACTGTTTCCATAGCAACTTCACGCTTTGCAGGAAGAAGTTGGAACTTGGACAAGGGACAGGTTTTCTCCCTAGGGACTGTTTTAGACCCTTGGAGTGGATCAGGTTGGCTCCTTCTCGGCTGGGATTCCTAAGTGTCATACTTCAGAGCAAATAAGCTGAGGATTTGCCTCGCGGACTCTCTGTCCACACTCCTACTTGGCTGTTCCGGGGCCCTCTTTCCTCCCCGGTATTGGTCAAGAACAGCAGTAAATGGTGTTTTGCGGAAAGGCTGTACTACCACAAAATGCTTTTCCAACTCAGGGGTTATACTGCCTAACATTCCATCAGCAAGAAATGAATAACTTTGGCTTAAGCCTAACCCTCTTCCTCCCCAGTCTTCGTTTATGGGGAAAGAACAGCTGGCCCTATAAAAATAATTGGAGCTACAATTTACGTTGACTGGGTTTCAACTTCTAAATTCTGCACAGTGCTTGCTGGAGAAAGCCAAGAACAGGGTCACCCCTGTTTCCCTAGCAGAGTTTGGGACTGGAAATGCCTTTGAAAGCTGCAGAATGTGGGTAGCTCGTTAGCGTCTGCCTCAGTGTGAACTGAACCACCAGGTCCATCTTCCCAGGTAGGCAACCCCCTCTTCCTGTTCAAGCCCCAGGGATCCGGGGACCATCTTTGTGTCCCGTTTAAAGACTGAGTCGGTTTAGGCTCCTAAAGGTGTCCATCACATGGTGTGGCTTACAGCATGGGCTCAGTAAAGTTTGCTCAATGAAAAACAATGTCAGTCAAGTTCCCAGAGGGAAAAGGTGCCACAAATTGGGTGGTTTGAAGAGAGTTTAATAAAGAGACCTTACAAAGGTGAGGGCAAGATGCAGAGGTACTATAGGGAGCTAGGGAGTGTTTCGTGAGTAGTAACAGCAAATTAGGGCAGGGCCTCCTCGGTTGGAAGGGATGAGAGGGAATAGCAGCTATTGGAGCTCTGGAGGAGAAGCTCGTGTGCAGACAGCTACTTGGAGAGGAGTCGTGAACTTTGGCCGAGGTCACCTCCAGGCCAAGGCAAGTACCCCGGAGTAAGTACTACAGCCTGACTCTACTGCCACCTTCCTACCTGCTGCTGGGGCTTCCCACCAGCTGAACCCAACCAGAAGTGGGCGAGTGTGGGAGCCCACTGGTGCAATCCACTCAGGTTCACCTCCCAGGCACAGAGCAGGGTGGGGCAGGGTGGAGAGTGGACCTAGGGCACATGGAAAATATCCTCCCCAAGTAGGTATGAGCAACACCCAACATAGTGAGAACTTCTAGAAATGACCATCATTCCTCAGAACCCCACCCAGCATGACATTGTGTTCAGGGGTAGAAAAGGAATCAAAACAATAATAGGTAACCATTAGTGAGTGCTTACTGCACTAGACACTTTACAAATACCATCGAATGTTCCCAACAAACCAACGAGGTGAGCACTCTCCTTACCCCGTTTCACAGAAAAGAGAACAAGGCATACAGAGATTAAGAGCTCCAAGGTACCACCATGAGCAAGGGATTCTGGGAAGCAGACCCAGATGGAGTTTGGAGTGGAGGAGCATCCTCAGAGCGCCTGTGGGAGGGAGGACAGACGCAGAGTTTGGCGTAGGGAAGGGTCGAGCTGTGACGGGGGCTCAGAGCCTTTGTTGACTGCAGGGAAAGCCACGGGATCAGAATGGCCCTTTAACGTCTCAAATGGAGCCAAAATGGCTGGGTCTCTGCACCGCTGCCACCATCGGCCATTATATATGGGCCACCGCCAGAAGAGTGGCCGTGCAGCTGACAAGATCCCTGAAGGAGCCCACAGCTGAAGGGTCTCCCAGCACCTGCGGACGTCACAGCATCCCCATAGCAAGTGGCAGGGCCAAGATCCCTGCTCCAAAGAGACATTGCTGCCGCACCACCTTCCTCGGGATAAGACGCAGCCCAGGCACACCGAGCACGACAGGGCCTGCAGCAGGCAGGCCCGACTATCACGTCATAGGCCAGCTCTCCTGCTGGCTCGGCCACCATGGATGGGTTACTCCCATTCCCGGCCGGCACGGGAGGCCTGAGGGTGCATTCACTCCAGTGGTCAACCTGTTAGCTTTCTTGGAATGTGTAGGGTCTTGGAGTGTTCCGGAACAACCTGTATGATCCACCTCCAGTTATCCGTCACCTTTGTCCCTATGTTGGACCTGCACAGCAGTCTCTTCTATGCAGTGGACACTTAAAGTCAGAAGGACTCATGGAAATTCCTCAGGAAGTGACAGCTGGCGGCCAACACTCTGTCTCCCAGTGGGCCCTGCTGGGCTGGTTTTGTTCCTCTACGCTGGAATAGCTAGACAGCCATTTGTGTGAGCACAGAGGCCCGCTTGTCAAACTTAGGGGCTGGTGTGCATCATGACAGATATCTTTGAACTCTAATGCTGTACCCACGTTGGCAAGAGGCTCACGCGAGGGGAGGAAACCAAGTCTCGGAGAGTCGAGTCGAGGTGGACAGTGTCAGGTTCCCGACTCAGGTGTGTTGGCCTGCAGGAGTCAGAGCTCTCGGATGGGGGACCCCAGTGCCACGGCCATTGGTCTAGGAAAACCTGCGACAGATGGAAACCATTCCCCCTTCCTCAGCCCATCCCCCAGCTCCGAACCCAGCCCTGTGGGGCCTGGGAATTGGGTCAGACAAATCAAATATACAAAGCTCAGCCTGTGTTTGACTGTCTTATCTACTGTGCCTTGTCCTCCCCAGGACAGCTGGGCCCTATCAGATGAGTGGGGACTACTAGGGCGTGAGCCTCTCCTCACTGGCCTTTGAATCCATGGGAGACCAGGAGAGCTTAGGACGTGGGGGGACTTCAACAGGAAGGGAAGGGGGCGGGCTGCGTGGGTGGCAGCCTGCCCTGGACACCTCATCCTCCGTTGAAGCCAAATGGATGGGTGTTGATCTTGAGTCCCTGTGATACCCTCTGCCAGATGACAATCATGGTCACCTTCCATCCTCAATTCAGAAGGGACACAAAATGTTTGCCCCCCAATTTATCCTCCTCTAAGATGACTCAGAGAACCCCCACCCACCTCACCACGCAAGCCTAAAGTTTTTAGCTTTTCTGCCAACAGCAGGGGAAACCCCCTTTTGTGGCTCTCTCGGTTTCCGAGGGTAACTGCTGAGTCATCTCTGAAGAGCTGAGACCCTCCTGCTGAAGCCGAAGCAGGGCAGCCCTAAGGATAAAACGCAGGATCCCTTAACCGCAGGAAAAGACCTTCTGCATGTATGTGCAGCGCGCGCCTAGGAGAAAGGGTGCTCTGTGGGTGAATATTTCCCCCTCCCTCATACTTCTGCCCGGGCAAACACTGAGCTATGGGGGCATTAGCACCTTGAATTGGAATCATTAACGTATTTTTAAAGCAGTCTCCTTTGTATCATCCAGCTGCTTAAACTCTTTCCTTATCATCCATGTTATTGGAAAACATTGATTCTGTTTTCAAAAATCTTATTTCTGAAGTCATATGCACTCCATGCAAAAAAAATATTGGGAAGATCAGAAAGGAAAAAAGTGAAAGAAATCGCCGGTTGTCTCACAATCCCTAGACTAGTGACCTGGGGCAGGGCGGGGACCCTTGTTCTCCTTTCCCGTGGCTGATATTCTTTTCAGTGGGAAGGTCTTCTCCATATTGATTCGCACTCCGCTATTTGCGTTTCACGATGCCACATGTACACTTCTCCACGCCAACCTGTGTTCTTCAATGTCACTTGTATTAGCCACAGGGGCTGCCACGGGGAGGATGTACCGCCCCTACCAGTTCTTTCTTGTTGATCTTTTCGCTTGTGTCCAGCCCACCCATCAGTCATGGTGGCCCCTGCCCACATCTGCATAATTGCCCAGTTTTGGGTCCCAGTCCCCCCCTTGATTGGGAACTGCCTGTGCCTGATTTTCCGCTTCATACCTGATCTTCACTCTGTGCTTGGTGCACAGTTCGAGCTCAATAATTCTGGTCGACGCTTCTGTATTCTGTTTTGGGAAAGCCCTGAATCTCTCTGGAGTAAGTACCTTTCTGCCTCCTTCCTCAGCTTCCTTTCTTTCTCGTCTCTTTCTCCTTCTTGTCTTCTTTTTCCTTCTCTCCCTCTCCCTCTATCTTGTTTACTTCTCTTGTGCCTTAAGTCGGCGGAGGGGCCTTGCCTACCCAGAGCCTTGCAGGGACAGGCTGGGACTTCTCCCTGAACTCACTGACCTCTAGTTATCTGAGGTCTGCCTAGACTAGAACAGGGGTTCCCAAGCCTCCAGCTGGCAGACTCACCCAAGCAGTTCACTAAAACACAGATCACCAGGGCCCCCACTCCCAGAGTTGCTGACTCAGCAGGTCTGGGGAGGGGCCCGAGAATGCACATTTCTAACAAGTTCCCGGGCTGCACTTTGGGAAGTGCGGGCTCAGAACACATAGCTCCTGCCGGCTGACCACAACCCTGGCAGGTGGGGAGCCAGGAAGGCCCAGCCTCCAAGCTAAGCTCTACAACCCCCTCAGTAGGTTGCCTAAGGCGATCAGGTTTGACTTCTTCTAATGGAAGCCCCATCAGGATGATCGTAAAGACGCCATTGAACATGCACTTGGCCCAGTGCCTGCCACGCGGAGGGTGCTCACAGGGTGTCACGAGATCCTAGTCTGCTTGGGCTGCTACAACCAAATACCAGCACCTGGGTGGCACCTAAACAACAAACATCCCCCACAGTTCTGGAGGCCGCAGCCCGAGACTGCAGTGCCCAGCGACCTGCTATCTTACCCCCCGCCCAAGAGCATGTTTTTAGGGCATGTCTGGCCTTCCTCCAGAATCCCCAGGATTTTCAGAGATTGGATGAGAGCGGCATAAAAGAATTGACCCCAAAGATGGTGAGAAAGGGGGTTCAGTGGCCCCAGATGCCAGGGAGGTGGCCCCAGCCTGGCTGGCTCTCATCTCGGGGGGGGGGGGGGGGGGGGGGCCCCCCCCCCCCCCTGGGGGGGGGGGGGGGGGGGGGGGGGGGGGGCCACTCCCCCTCCCTTGGTGCAGAGGCAGCAGGGGAGGGAGGTTGAAAGGATAGAGATAAATGCTAATCTCTAGTGTAAACAGTTCTCAGGGCTGGACACTCTCTGAATGGGCCATCATCCCCCACCGGGGAGGGGACGAGATAGCTTGGGAGGCCGAGGCTGGTGTGGGGAAGAGCAAGGGAGATTGGGTAGAGATGGGAAGAAATAAGGGCCAAAGAAACTCATCATTTATGTACCTGACAAGCCTGGGAGCAGCCCGACTGGAGACAGACAGAATCCTCAAATAGGACAGGGGGTAAAAGACAAGAGGTGGTCATGGTGAGGCGAACAGAGGCAGCGAGGACCCTCCCCTCATGCATCACAAGGAAGCCCAGCCTACTTTCTGTTCAAGGGCAATGTGCAACCCATGAACTCATAGGTAATTTGAGCTAGGGACCTTGAGCGTGACCTTGGCTAGTTACTTTCCCTCCCTGAGCCTTGGTTTTCCCATCTTTTAAATGGGGTATTAGTCTCCCCTTTACCTATCGAAATAGAGATGATGCTCCTTAACCTCTCTGCATCTTGATGAAATCAGGCAAAACAGAAAGGGCAGAACCTTTCTTGAGAAAGAATTTCTCAAAGACAAGCAGGGTGGAGATGGGTGGAAGAGGAAAAAGGAAGTCGTAGGCAAAATAGCATGGCATGAAGAGCATGCCTAGACTCATGCAGGCTTGGGTTCGAGTCTCAGCTCCTCCACTCGTGAGATGGGTGACTTTGGGCAAGTCACTTGCCTTCTCTGAGCCTCGGTTTCCTCCATGGTTATAAGAGCATAAAGAGGGTAGCTGCCTTGCAGAGTTGAGTGAGATGAAATGCGATAATGTGTATAAAAGTCTGCGTGGTGTTTAACATAAATTCTCAGTTGGGTCTCATGTCTACCCCAGGCATAGTGAGAATCCCTGTGGCCCATGGTAGACGGGACTTTCCTAGGATGCCTGCAACAGTATCTCTTGTCCATTAGGCTCTTCTGTAATGTGACCTTGCTACTCTCCCACCAGGTGGTGGGGTCTTATTCCCTCCCTTCTGAATCTGGATGCCTCAGTGACCCAACAGGACAAGAAGTGATGCTGCATGATTTCCAAGGCTGAGTCCAAGGTCATGTAGCTTCCACCTCATTCTCTTGGAATGCTTCTCCTCCAGATGTTCCCTCGTAGAGCCCAACGCCATGCTGAGAGAAGCCCAAGCTCCATGCAGAGGCCACGTGTAGGCGCTCTGGCCGACAGTCCCAGCTGTGCCTAGCACTCCAGTTATTCCTGCCCAGGCGCTGGATAGATGATTAAGAAGCTGCCAGATGATCCCAGCTGTTCCAGTCACTACTAGCCATTTGTCTTTCAAGCTGAAGCTCCAGATACTGTGGAACAGAGATAAGTCCTCCCCACAACTGTGCCTTTTCTGAATGCCTGACACACAGAATCTGTGAACCTAATAAAATGATTGTTGCTTTACACCGTTGATTTTGAGGCAATTGGTTATGCAGCAATGGAATACCTGCAACATGGGCTGATGAGGTTCGGGTCCCTTCTGGTCAAGGGAAACTGGTCAAGGACTTCTCACCCCTGTTGTGGCCTTGTTGGAATTCCAGAATCATGAAGCCCCATGCTCACCCCAAAGTGTGTTGGGGTTCTCAGGCTCACAGCCCCACTGATCACATACTAGGGGTCTTGCCAAGGGGCTGGGCCTTTGGGGAATTTGCCTGGCAGGACAATGTCCCTTTTTCCTCCCCCTTCAGCTGCATCAGACTAGAATCCTTATGCCCATTTATATGTAGCAATGACACCGACAGCAAGAAGCACCACAAAGAACACTGATTATGAAGCTGGATGGATAATATCATCTTCGAGTAACAGAGAAGTGTCATAGAGTAGTCTTGAAAACGGCATTCACACTGACAAATGATAACAGTAATGGCAGTAGTCCTTGTTCAGTTACAATTCTCCATTGCAGGTGACAGGAAACCAAAACCTGACTGAAGCCCCAAAGGCCATTCACTGGCTAAGGTAACTGGAAAACGCAGTGGGTGGAGAAATGGCTTGAACCAAGGCCTGGGTGGGTCTCTTTGTCTCTCTCCCTGTCTGTGATCAGTGCCCCTCACTCTGGACTTCCCTTCAGATGGCCTGATGGCAACTCTAGGCTGCCATACTCCCCTGTAACTCATCAAGAGAGCATCCTTCCCCATTAAAAGGCCCAGGGAAAGTCTAGAATGCATCCATCCCATTGGCTCTAATGAGGTCACATGGCATCTGCAAATCCATCCCTAAGGCAGGAAGGGGCTGTGATTGGCTATCCTGAGTCACATGCTAATTTCCATGGCTGGGCATGGAATCAACAGCACCTACGTTTCAAGAACTACTGAAACGGGAAGGGTTGGGGGAAGGGCAGTTCCCTAGAGGAAAGTCACCAAGCGTTGTGATTTGAAAAAGGAAAGGACAGCTGAGTGGCCAAAGCTCGCACACACGGACCACAGCGACCCTCACTGAGTCAGGTGCTTTCCCTGTGTTGTTACCATGCCATCCTGTCAAGTCATTATCATCCCAGTTCTGTAGAGGAAGCAACTGAGACTTGAAGAAGCCAAGCCATTGGTCTGGGGCCCCTCAGGGAACGAGCTGGGATCTAACAATGGTTACCTGAGACCTCGGAATCCATGCTTTGGCTGCTGTGCTGGAAAGTCCCCCACTCATTTCGTTCATCAGAAAAACGCAAAAAACAAAAAACCCCAAACACTTGTAATGAATGACATTCTTACATACTATATGTACTCAATTGCGGTTATGCTGAATTGCTGCCAAAAGACATTTATTCCGCCCTTTTTCCAAGAGAATGGAAATGAGGCTGTTCGTTACACAATCAGCCTTAAGCTTTAGGGGTACCCCCAGGTACCTATCACCAGCTTCAATAATTATCAACGTTTGGCCCTGGCTGGCATAGCTCAGTGGATAGAGCGCAGGCTGGGAACCAAGGGGTCCCGGTTCGATTCCCAGTCAGGGCACATGCCTGGGTTGCAGGCCAGGTCCCCATGAGGGCCATGTGAGAAGCAACCATACACTGCTGTTTCTCTCCCTCTCTGTCTCTCTCCCCTCACCTCTCTCTAAGAATAAATTAAAAAATAAAAAAAAACTTTAAAAAAAAAAAAAGAATATGGTTAAAAAAAAAAATAATTATCAACGTTTGTCATTTCATCTATTCCTCCATGTACTCCCCACCCCATATCCAGTCATGCTGTTAATGATGGTTTTCATAGATTTTTATAAGACCTACTTGAATTTATTTTTTTTTAAGTATAAGAAGTTATTATTTGTGGGGAAGTTAAGTTCCAAAGCCCATGAGAAAGACAAAAACCATGCACCCCCCCATTCCTTTCCATGCCAATGCCTTTGGGCAGGGGACCGATGGGCTCTCTTCATTTGAAGCGGCCACATGCAGTGGCCGGGTGGGGGCCACGCTGCATGAAACACCGTCCACTCAACCTCTAGAATCGCACTCAGCACACGGGAACTGAGAAGAACCCAGGAGGCCCGTCCCCATCTGGCCCCCTATTATAACCACTTTAGGGCAAGAGCTCACGCCACGAAATGGCGGGCAGATGAAGAAACCGAGGTTCAGATGAGTCCCCGTCACAACGGAAAGTCATTTCTTCTCTCCAGCTTTGTTTCCTAAGACAGATAAATGGATGACACCACTGCGCTGTCTTAGGGCTCTCAGATGGTGGTACTTGAATTCCTCCCAATGCCATGGGCTTGTGCCCCGTGCCCTGGGCTTGGCTTGGGCCAACGCCCCGATGCAGTGAGCACCCCGTGTGCACCCCATGTGCACTTCAGCTGTGACATTCCTGGTGAGCAGACAGATCAGAAGGACCAGGCAGCCCCCACTTCGCCCCGTGTCCTGCAGCATCCCAGGCTCTGGCTGGCTAGTGCCCACGGATGGTCCTCTCCTTGGGACAGTCCTGACCATGGACAGTGAGCTGGGAGGAAAGTAGTGAGTCCACCTCCCACCGCTTGCCTTCTGGGCCGGCCGACTTGCTGGCCATTAACCAGCAAAGCCACAGCAGCCATAAAATTAATTTCCTTCCTAATATATACAAGACTTTCTCTCGGAGAAGTATGGGCCGATTGGATCAAAGTGTGTAAGTGGTGTGCTTATGCTATCAGTTTCAACCCCTTAATGCCCTCCTGTCAAAACAAAATCCTCAAGAAAGGCTTTGAGGGGAATCAC
>PVJI01005607.1:27722-94897 GCA_004026765.1 Micronycteris hirsuta
GGGGAGGTCAGGGGGCGTGGGAGGGGAGGGGATTCTGAGGAGGGAGGCGGTGGCAAGTTGAGGAGACCCCTCTGGCTTTTATTAATAACACAAATGTCTGATTCCTGGGTGGCACTTTGAACTTTTGTTTTCCTGAAAGAATGTTCCCATCTAGGTTTCTTGCCTTGCCCTGGCGGCAACCTCGGCGAGGTGGGCTGGGAAGGAGGAGACCCATTCCGTGGATGGGGACACTGAGGTTCAGAGAAGGGCTTTAGAACCTGGCAGGAAAGAGATGCATGCTCAGAAGGGGCAGAAGAGAGTCGAATGAAGGGGCTTTTTACAAAGGTGTGGCCTGGGTTAGGGAACTCATAAGGATGGTGGAGGGCCATGAGGCTCGCAAGGGTGGGGAAATCACTGCCACCTACAGACCCACTGAGGCAGATGACACAGACGTTTCCACGCTGCCTGGAAGACGCGGCAGCCTTTGGCGGAGGGATGCAACCACAGCCAGGCCCACTGTAGGACTGGCACAGAGGGAGCCAAGGGAACAAATGCCTCCGCCGCTCTCCTCTTCTATCGGTCTCCCGGCCGATGAACAGGATGCCAGAGGACAAAGGAGCCTGGCTTTGAGGCATAGCCTCTCAAAAGCACAGGCAGCAAAGAAAGGTAGATGCACATAAAGAATTTCCAGCCCAAGGCTCAGAGGGACAATTGAGAGTCACCTCTAGGCTTCCTGCAACCCATCCTGGTTCTTTTCCAGGGTCAGTGACAGTCATTAGGGCAGGAATTAACCCAAGCTCCTGAAGGGAAAACCTCAGAAGGCTTGGGGACAGGCTAGATTTCAGCTGCCTGACACCCGTTGGGACGGATAGCAGGATTTGGAAACTTTTGGACGGTTCAAACTTTGGCTGTGTTTTACAAATCCGCCAGGGCTGTGCACTGAGGTTTCTCTGTGGGGAGAGAGCATACTTTTGCCAAGTGAATATAGATAAGAGGCTGGGTGCCTGAAGCCTGGGCAATAATAGGATGACAGCTGATGATTCACTAGGGCGCTTCACTGCCGGTCGATAGTGAGCTGTCCGGTCCTGTGCTCTGATGAACCGCACCCCATCGCCCACGGGGACGCCTGCTGAGAAGGAGTTTCTGGAGCCCTTTCCCTAGCTTTTTGCCAGTGGCTGCCCCTCCTGGGGGCTTCGGTTTGCCACATGGCACGCCAAATGGTCCGTGGCATTAGCTCATTTCGTCTCTATATCCTCACACCCATCCCTGGAGCCACAGTAGCATCTGCATTTTGCAGGCAGAGACTGAGGCATAGTGAGGCAGTGTGGGGCAGTGGTTAGAACAGTGAAAGAGGCCAAGAGCCTGGGTTCAAAGCCCAGCCCGCCACTCACCAGTTGTGGCATCTTGGATAAGTCATATGGCCCCTCTGTGCCTCAGTTCCCCCATCTGTAACAGGGCATGTTAATGTGTCTACGGCATAGTGTTCTCGCAAAGATCAAATCAAGGATGTTGCAGAGTGCCTGACTTATGTCACGAGTTCTCTCTGAATGGTGGTAGCTCAGACAATGTTCTCTTGTTAAACTAAGTAAGTTGCCCATGGCCGCAGAGACAGAAGGTAGCAGTGCTGGTGTTCAGACTGCACCCCAAAGTGTGGTCTGGAGCCAGTGTTGTGCCGGCCTGGTCTGTATCAGTTTGCAACAGCCAACTATTACATGTTCAGGACCTTTGTGAGCCAGTTGTTAAATGCAGCCATTATGAAAAATTAAATTACATATGGTAACAATGAAATAAATCAGGTTAAAAACAAAGATAAATTAATACCCAACACTGATCACTTCCTATATTTTTGAGGTCATACCTATTGAAGGTGGAAATCCTATAGAATGGGGTGCTACTTAACATCACTTCCTGAGTTCAGTGATGTCAGCCATGGTGGGAGTATTTACACCAGGGAAATGGGCAAATGCTACCAATCGGGGCTCCCTGCTAAATATTTAACAGTACATCACACTCTGGAACCCAAGCCTCTTCACTGCTCATCTGAGTCTTTTTCGACTACTCTGCAGGGAATGAGAGATGAGCAGAAAGAACTTATTTCCTGAACAGAAGGTCCCTCTGGTTTGGGAGATGGAGTGGCACCAGTCCTTGGTGTCAGCTCATGACTGACGAAAGCACACTGGAGTTGGTGAGGGAAACTTACAGTGGGCTAGATCACTGCCTCACATGACAACTGCCTACTGAGGCCAGATTTCGAAAGGTTTCTTGGGAGGGCTTGGGGTGGGGAGCCCCTTCCTGGGCACTGCCACCGTGCTGCACTCAGCATCCTGCCCCCACTTCGGGCAAATTCCTCACCTGGTGATAAGCGTGGCTCCATCTCGGGATTTTCCCATCGTGCTGACAGGTTTAAACCAATAGATTTATGAACTTTTAAGTAATAGAAATATTTAAGGCAGACCTATTTGTCTTATCTGCAAAGACAGGAACACTCCTCTTCGGGGAGCGGGGAACGTAAACTCATAAAAAGGAATGATGTTGTTGAGCCTGGTCTGCTGAGAGGAGAGGCAGGGTCCTTTTACTGCCCAGATACAATGCCCTCCTGGGCCTGCCTCAGCAGCCTTCTTGCCCATTCTAGGTGTTGCCAGAAATTCTCCCAATAACTCCTTTCCTTCTCAAGTGAGTTGGAATCAGTTTCTCTTGTTTGCCTTCAAGAACCCTGATGAACACAATGACAATGATGGAGGTGATGATGATCTCGATGGTTAACATTTATTGAGCACCTACTATGTGATGAGCTCTATGCTAAGGGCTTTAGACATGTGATTGCATTTAATCCTCTGGAACCCTGGGAGGTAGACAGATAGGCTGGGGGGAGGGGGAAGGACCTGAAGCTTATTCTATTAGGGTGTCCTCTTTAAGAAAAAATATGAAATTACCATTTTTGCAAAATCACATGGCCCTGTGAAAACATTGCTAGGGCCCCCTTCCACAGTCTCGAAGGAGCTTGTGGTGGGGGAATTGAAGCTTAATTTTCATGATATCCCTTTTACAGATGAGGCAACTGAGACCCCAAAGGCTAAAGTGACTTGTCCCAGGTCAAATGGTTTCCAAATGGAGAAGGCAGGATTTGAACCCGGGTTTGACTCTGGGAACTTTGCTCCTAACCATGACTTCTCACTATTTAGAACCTCCACCAACTCACCCTTTGCCACCGGGGTAGTGTTTTCAACAGCTACCCTTGAGACCAGGAATTCTGCTCGGCCTCACTTCCATCTTCGTTGGTGCCATTTTCCTGTCCAAACTCCTGGCTGTACGTGCTCTTCTGCTGTATGCAGGCCAGTTAGGACGTGATTAAATTATGTGCGGTACAGCCTAGCCAAGTTGCCACATCAGACTGACCATCCCAGCCCCCCAAGGCCTGAAAGGGCATGCGGGGGAACGGTTACCAGGATCTGGTGAGAGCTGTGGCCGAGGAAAAGAGGGGCTGCCTACCAGAGTCTTTGGAGAGGCAGGAAGCCAGCCTGCAGCCCAGCAGGGCGAGGACAGGAATGAACACCCCATCCTCTCTGTGCTCCGCGTTCCAGCCCCTGCTGGTGTCTCCCTGCTTGAAGCCAGAGGCAGGGGGTGGGGCCAACTGGTGCATCCACGCAGGCCAGCTTCCCAGGCACAGGGCAGGCGAACAGGGTAGAGAGTGGATCCAGGGGGGCGGATGTAAAGTTTCTAGCACAGATGGCCAGGGGGGCCGTGGGGGCCATCCAGACCCAGGATGGACACTGAGAAGGAGAGCAGCATCAAAGAATGACCAGAGGGAGACAACCCACCCTGGGGATGGGGAAGAGATGGCCAGAGGTTCAGAGGAAAGCCCGAAGAATCTAGAAAAGAAAGAGGGAATCAGCAAAAGCCCCAGAGGCCCCAGCCAACAACCTGGCAGTAGAGGTGGGTCCTGGAGTCAGGGACCAGGTGGTCCCTAAGGGTGTTCAGATTAAAGACAGGCAGGACATGTCAGCTGCATCCTGGTGGGGCTGTGGGGACCTATGTCAGAAAAGTTGTCTTCAAGTTCATGGGGTGGAAAGCGAGGAGAGTAGGACCATAGACACAGGAAGAAAGGTGGAGAAGAGAGGATGGATGGGTGTATGGATGGATGGATGGATGGAAGGAAGGAAGGAAGGGGGGAAGGAGGGAGGGAGGGAGAAAAGGAGGGAAGGAAGGAAGGAAGGAAGGAAGGAAGGAAGGAAGGAAGGAAGGAAGGAAGGAAAGGGACCATGTTCCAGGCACAATCCTCATACCTTTACATGCTTTGCTTTTTGGTGCTTATAAGAATCCCTGAGGTTGACTTTCTGTATTCCCATTTCACCTGTGAGAAAACTGAGGCACAGAGCGGTTAAGCCGCCGCTAAGAAGCCCCACGTGTATTTGGTGGTGGAGCCAGGACACGCACCAGCCTTACTGATTCTGCGGCTGGTGTTTTACGGTCTTCACAGCTTGGAAGCAGACAGGCCAGTGCGGCAGCCGAGCCCCTGGCAAGGGCAGTGAGAACAGCGTCTCTATTGCCGGGGTTTGGATCTCGGTTCTCTCACTGAGGAGGCAGATGGTCCTGAACCAGTTACTGACCTTTTCTGTGCCTCTGTTTCCTCACGGGGACAGTGGGGACAATGATAGTACTGATGTCAGGGTTGGTGAGCTGTTTGTGGGACTCCATGTGCATCACGGTGCTTAGAAAAGTGCAGGCGTGGGAAGTGCTGGGGAAGCGTCGGTAATGAACGTTAACCTATCGGATCCATGTGCATCAGCATGCTTGATTCCAAGCGCTTCACTTTGGGCCAACATTCCACCCCCTCCCCTCCAAAAATACAAAGAAAAATCTTTTAGCGTCTCACGGAGAGAGCCGACAACCACACCACAGCGCGGGATGTTTTCGGAAAGCCAGGAAGGACATAACTTACCGTTCCTAGGAGACACGGCTTCAGGTCAGTAATCAATACCTACTGTGTGGGTGTGAGGAAGTGGCTGCTACCAGACACCCCGATGCTGCATATGTTTATTAAAAATGTGTTCCCCATTACCACGATTCCACCGACATAAAAATGCTGTCTGCACCTCAACGGGGCTTCCAGCGCTGTGGCTGCTGCGTGATATACGGGTTTCCTGCCTATTTGTGGCTTCTTTGTTCGAGGTTCTTTGTTCCCTGCCCAGTGGGCACCTATTGTCTTAGGCATGGAGCAGTTGACACTGGGTCGCGGGACTGAGGACCTCAAAGCCAGAAGGCACCACCAGGGATGAGGTGAATGGCAAGTTGGAGAGAAAAACCCCCACAAGTTAGAGCCCGATGACCGTCTAGCCTACACATGTCTTTAGTGTTCCCCAAGGTTCAGTCGGTTAGGCGTTTATCTAACAGATATTTGTCTGCATGGTGCCAGACAGATTCCAGAGTGGCCCCAAGATTCCCGAGCCTGGTGTTCATGCCCGGTACAACACCCTCCTCTCGAGTGTGGATATAACCTGCAACTCACTTCTAGCCAATAGAATATGCCAAAGATGAAGGGATTTTTCAAATAAGGGTGCTAGGTCAGTTGGTTCTTGAGTTCATCTAAAGGAAGATGATCTTGGGTGGGCCTAGCCTCATCAGGTGAGCATCTTTACAACAGACCCACCCTGAGGTCAGTCCTCTTTCCTGCTGGCCTTTAAGAAGCAAGCTGCCATAACTTAGACAATGGCAAGAAAATAAGTTCTTCCAACCGCTTGAATGAGCTTGGAAGCAAATCCTTCCCCAGTCACACCTCCAGATAAGAACGCAGTCCACCTGCCACCTTCACTGCAGCCTGGTGAGACCTGGAGAGAGGGTGCAGCTAAGCTGCGCATGGACTTCCGACCCAAGGAAACCATGAGATCCTGAATGTGTATTGTTTTAATTCTCTTACGTTTGTAGCAACTTGTCACGCAGCAATAGAAAACCAATACAAGCACTTCCTGTGTGCCAGATGCTGTAAAGGATACCGAGGAAAATAATACACAGAAGAGCTTCTCCTGTTTTCACTAGGTTTTTCAGTCTAGTACCATGCCAGGAACTAAGGAGATGTTCAAAGAGCTGACATTGACTGTGGACCTGGATTGTCAGCTAATTTCTTTTCTATGTGACCTGGAACAAGTGAGGTGACCTCTCTGAGACTGTTGTTTTTCAGGGAAAAAATGGAGACAACAAGATCTGCCTCTGTGGCCATGGCAAGTGCATGCTTTGAAAATCAAAACCACGGGGCAACTCTAAGTTATGACAGTATCGCAATGGAATTGATTATTTCTCTCTGGCCTTGCCCGCTCAACGGAAGCACATTAAGTGTGACCATCCCCGGTTTACAGGTTGCATATCGAGGAGCCTACAAGTTGTCTACCCCCCATACCTGTTTTCTTTTTTTTCCCCCTTGATAATAAAGAATCTAATTTTTAGCAGGGCACATGGACATCCAGAATAAATATTATGTTTCTCAGTCTTCCTGGCAGACAGATTGACCATGTAACTAGGTTTTTACCAACAAACATAGGTTGAAATGAGAACCATCCTTAAGGGATAGCACTACCAGATAAAATAGAAACCAGGTGAGTGAGAGGCCACCCAGTTAAATCTGAATTTTGGGTAAACAACACTTATATATGCAGTCGCAAATGTTTGTGCTAAAAATTATTTATCCAAAATTTAAATTTGACCTGTATTTAATTTAATTTGACATCCTGTAGTTTTATTTGTTAATTATGATACCCCAATTAAGGGAGAGAGTAGTCCATTCTTTCCCTTTTTTTCTATACTGTTGTTTGTAGTGTGGTGGCTGGAGCTCCAGCAGCCATTATGGACCATGAGGATTTTAGCTTATTAAGCTTGGAGGAGCCTGGGTTCTTTGGGGTATCAGTACGGTAGCCAGGCTAATTGTGCACTGACCATCTCTGGGCTCATTGTACATAAGAGAAAAATACACATCTATTTTGCTTAGTCTATGGCTATTTGAGTATTCCTATTTTGTGTAGAGGAATTTAATCCCAATTATTACATGGATCCTCCAACTTTAACAAGAACAAAAGTAGGTATTTTCCTATTTGTTGAGTAATAATAATTGTTTGCACCTACTGTTTGCAGCATACCAGACACTGTACCAGGAGACCCTTTGCACATATTGTCTCTAAACAGGAGGAAGTTATTATTATCTTTGTTTTGCATGGAAGTAAACTCAAGCACAGAGAGGTAAGGTAACTTGACCCAAAACAAGCAGCCAATAAGTAGTAGCAGAGATAAAATTTGAACCCCCACTCTGGACTTCAAAAGATTTTTTACTCCACCTTTAGAAACTAGGTATATTATCCAAACTGCTTTTTGCTACCCTCTTGTGAATCTTCATTTTCTTTAACCCAGAATCCAAGGAAGGCAGAAAAAGTATTCCCTCAGCCTGAGTCACAAAATCAATCACCGAGTTTGATTACAAACCTTTAAGAGTCATAAGCAATCCCTGACAACTGGCACTGTGTGTCATACCTGAGAAAGGTTGTCGTTGTCAGTGAGCTTTGCTGTCAGAAAAAACAAGTGATGTCCCCCAAACAAGTGTTGTCCACTCACCACGCGTCCTTGTTTCACAGATGGGTACCTGAGATGGAGAGAGAGCAAGGAGTCTGCCTAAGTTAAGACAGTTAAGACAGTGAGAGAGTGACAAAGAGGGACACAAACCCAGGTGTCCCTGCACCACCTTCCCATTTTACAGATCGGGAAAGGAAGGCTTAGAGAGGAGGAGCCACTTGTCCAGAGTCACACAGGACAGAGGGCCGGGATTTGAATTTCAGCTGCCTCCCGGGCCCTGCACTGAGTTTGCACAATCGGTGGCCTCCATGCCTCACTGGCGATGGTTCCTTCTTAATAAATAAGGTCTGAGCTTCTGCTCTGGAGATATTTCTGAGTGCCAGGCTTCTGCTGGGGATGCCTGGTGCCCAAGATGCACCGAAGAGCCAAAGATGGTTTTAAAAATAACAAAGTCATCCCTCAGTGGAGGGATGCCCCTGCTGTTGGGAGCTTTCATAGTCCCTGGACTCTCCATCCAGCTCCTGACAGCGTTCAGTGCTCATCCCATGCCAACTCGGACGAGGTGGTGTCTCAGGCAGCACAGACCCTGGGCATCCCTGCCGGGAGGTCAGGGGTCACGCCTTCATGCCCCGATACCCCCCACATCGCCGGCTCCCCACAGTAGGTGCACCGTACACGTTTGCTGACGGACCGCTGATTGATCTGATTCTGTAAAGTGCCTCGCTCAGCCACATGAGCCCAGAGAGGCTTAATAAAGGCTTTTTGAAGATGATAAGAAGCAGAGCTGCCTTGTTAAGATTCCGGGGGCCTCGGATTCTTCTTCAACGGCAATATCTTTCTTTCTTTTCTTTTTTTTTTCCTCTTTCTTAAGTGCTGGCAGATAAAGCCTGCCGACTGTCCAGTGGGTGACACTGGAGAAAGAGCTCTGGGGCTTTTTGATTTTTAAAGGAATACATTAGAAGCAGCTCACAACATTAAAATCTCCTGGGTTCCAGCGGGGATTGACAGTGCATTGGCAGATCTGCCTCCCCTCCTGGTTCATAGAAGTGTCGTTAGGAGGAGTCGGGGGAGACGGACTTCATAAATGTGGAAACGGCTCTGGGATGGCACTGGGGGGCTGAGGCCTGACCCAGCTCTGCCACCCCCAATGGGAGGCGCTGAAGACGCATGGTCCTCCGCATCCCCGAGCCTCAGTTTCCCTAGCTGCAAAGCCAAGGGTGAAAATAAGAACACTCCAGAGCCTTTTGTGTTCTAACTTCCCATGTTTGGAAACTGGCTTAGAGGGACGTGAGGCTTCTTGTTTCCCAAGCTCAAGATGGAAGGAGACGGAGCCAGGGCAGGGTGTCGTGCCTGCAGACACTGAGGATGCTGCCCAGGGCTCCTGGCAGGCTGCTGGCCAGGAGGACATTGAACGATGCCTCTTTCTGTCCTTACCCCTCACCCTGGCAGCCGCAGCTCCTAGCATAGGACATGTCCAGAGAGAGCTCTCCCTATGGCCTGTCTCTCAGTGTCACCATACTGCATGTGGGTGACAACAGCCATTCCCAGGGGACAGCGAGAGAGAGAACGAGAGAGAGAGGTGTGGAGGGAGAGAGAGAAAGGAGAACAAACATAGCAGTAGAGGTTTTACATTTTTTCTATTTATGAGTTTCTTTGAGAAGCTGTAAACATCTATGGAACTGCTCCTTGGGAAAAACACTCACACGTATGTACCAAATTTTGCCTCTGACTTGATGGGGTTTGTGTACCCCACTGATCTCAGGTTAGGAACTCTAGCGTAAAGAATGGAGAGGGGCCGTCCTTATTGAAGAAGACAGAGGAAGAGGAGAAGAGAGAAGAAAAGAAGAGAAAGAGAAGGAGAAAAGGAAGGAGGAAATAGTAAGAAAATAATTCTAATTCAAGGAGACACAAGAAGGCTCCTGGTTCAGAATGTAGTTCTAGAATCTTCGAGACAGGCTTGAATCCCAGCCCTACTCTTTTCCAGCTGTGTCACCGTGGACATGTGACTTGAACTCTTTCAGCTCCAGTTTCCTTGTTTTCCCAGTGGGGATAACTATATCCTTTGGGCTATGCTGTCCAGGGTCCCGCGCTGGAAGCTGGTGCTCTGCCATCTGAAACTACTTCGCTTAGTTCCCTCTGGAGGCCTTTGCCCGGGGCAGCCTTAGGGTCCCCACAGAGGCTGGGATGTGGCTAGTGTCCTGATACTCCAAGTGCGGCTCCTGGGCCAGCAGGCACATCACCTGGGAGTTCGTTAGAAACGCAGAGTCTCGGGCCCCACCCAAGACCCATGGAATCAGAATCTCCGTTGCAACACCGTTCCCAGGTGGATGCTATCCCCTGTCAATGGGAGAGCCCAGGAGCCAGAGGCGCATTAGACATGGTCCACAGCCCCACGGATGAGCACGGGCAAAGCTGTGCTAGTTTACAGCCTCAGAAGCCACTGAGCCATGACAGACCCCTTCTGGTCTCCTGTCTCTGCCTTCTTGGGACGAAGGTTTCAGCCCTCAGCTCTTCCCAAACAGCCTCCTTCATGCGGACTCTGTCACCGCCCCCCCTCAATGCCGGCAGCCAGGTTCAAGTTGTCACCAGGTACACGGAAAGCCAGCAATCACTCGGCACGCCTGTAATGGGAAGAAGCTGCCGGCCAAGATCCCAGGGCAACACGCTGGGATAAAACCAGATCTCAGCATGGGGTGCGGGCGGGCCACTTGCCACGACATCCCTCTGCCTGGGAACATGAAGCCTGGGCTGCGCACAGGAAAAATCACTAGCAGCAACAACAATTATCACTTACTAAGTCTTACCATGTGTGGGACGCCACACGGGGGCTTGGGCTGCCGTATCTAATTTGCCTGCACAATGGCCCTGTGGGGCAAGTGGCAGCGTTCCATTTCACAACTGAGGAAACTGAGGCACAGAGAGGTTGAGTAACTTCTCCGAGGTCACACAGCTGGTAGGTGGAAAAAGTGCAGGCCAGGGAGACCCTTAGCTCAGAGGTCACAAACGGGGGCCGTGGGCAGAGCTGGCCTGCACAAGGTTAAAATGTTCTTTGAACTGACATTGAAAAATTTCACCTATCATCTGGATTCCTGAATTCTTTTGGAAAATCAGAATGCTTTTGGCATTGCAGGCTGTCCAGGTTAAGAAGTCCCCACCACTCACCATCTATGATACCTACTGATCCTAAAGGGCATTCTAGGTCAAAGCCTTTAATAATAATGATAATGATAATAATAATAATAATAGCTAATATGTACTGAGTGCTCACTATATACTAAGCACAATGCTACACGATGCAGACAAAAGGTAGCTCATGCCCTGAGGTCTAAAGAATCCTCTCCACAACAGCCTTTCCTCAGTGCCTGCCCAGCTTCGACTTAAATCCCTCCACACACGAGACACTCACTACCTGTTGAAGCTGTGCTTTCCATGACACCACCAGGATTCTTCAAAAGTTCTTCTTTCTTCAAAACCCAATCCTGCCCACTCTATTTCCACCTGGGGATTGGACCACCCAGGGTCAGTCCCTCCGGAGACTGCAGGCCATCAGGTTTCTCCTGAGCACTCCATGTTGGTGCCAGGAGGCAGGTGGATTGGGTTCCTCCCAGGGCTGTTGGGTCCTGAGAGAGGCTAGGGAGGGAGAGGCCCATTGCCGGCCTCTGCTTACTCCCCACCTCGCTCTCGATATCAGGTCCCGGGTCCCCTCGCCCCAGATCAGCCTGCTGGGCTGCTCCTGCGCCAACTCGCCATCCTTCCTGGTGGGAGAGGCTTGCAGAAGGGAGCCCAGGAACTCCCGAGTCCTGGGCCTCTCACTTTCTGTGTGATTCTTCCCTCTCCCTGTCTTTTTCCTGCTCCTTCATTTGTGAACCTCATTCGCTCCCCTCTCTCCTTTTTCTCTCTTATCTCCCTGGGTCTCCCTTCCCCCTCTCTCCCAGTACACTGCCCCAGCCATGTCCACGTGTTCCTTTCAAGCCATGGTTTAATTCTGATCTTCCCTTTCTCATCTCTGTGCTTCTTTTCTTGCCACTGCATGGCCTCCATGGATTGGGCACCTATATCGAGCTAGGAAACCAGCAGCAGCGTTTCGTTAGCATTTTTTTCTCCCCGAAAATCCGCGCCTTTTAACTGTACCCACAGACTTTTAATAGTGAAGTTTCGATAAGTTCGGGGTGCCTGTGGCCCCATGCTCTCCCATAGCACGACTGCCCCCGGGTGAGCTCATTCGCTCACAGGTTCTGCACACCGCCAGGACTGTCTGTCCTCACATTGGCATCTGCGGCCCACACCTGTCCCCAGAGCTGGAGACTTAACACCCAACTGGGCACTTCTATCTTGACTCACGTGGTCCCAAACTAGACTCACGGACTCTCCTCCCAAACCTGGTGCCACCTTTCTTTACCTCTAGTTTGTGAGTGACACCAGCATCACCCAACTGTTGCAACCAGAAGGGGTCATTCCATTCCTGTTCCTCACTCCCAACCCCACCCCACCCCCGAGTCCACTTAGACACCACATCCTGCCATCACCTCTTCTATACACATCTCAAACAAATCTCACTTCCATTGATGACATGCTGAATGACTGTTGAATGAATGAATTCTTACCTGACCCATCAGGGCATTCAGCATCTCTTGCGGGCACTACTTAAAGAGTCTCCATTAAGTCTCTGGCCTCCTCGCTAGCTTTTCCAATCTATCTTCCATGCCATGACCACGGCCACCTTGTAAATGTACAGAGTTGACTGCGCTCCTTCCCTGCTCAAACACCTTCCATGGCTCCTCATTGCCTCCAGGCTAACGTCCAAGCCACTCAACGTAGCCACCAAGATGCTCACCCTCCACGCTCTGCCCCAGCCTCAGCATGTCCTCTCCCTGCCTGAAACTTGAACTCTAACAGGCCTGAATCACTTGCACTTGCCACTCACCTCTGCTTTTGCATATGTTATCCCTCTGGGCTGGAGTATCTTAGTATCTTCTCCTCTTGCCTTTGTCCAGTTAAGTCCAATACATTCTTAATCTCCTGAAGCATCTATAATTCACCTGCTCTTCCATAACAAAGAAAGATCTTTCTCTTCCCCGTTCGTACAGCTGCGCAGCCTTACTATCTATCGGCCTCCATGTTGGCATCAAGCAGAGAATCCATTATTTAATAATAACTATTATGATTATGATGTGGGGGTGGGGGTTGCTTTCAGTTTTTCTCCATGATAAATGGTGCTGAATATTTCTGGGTATAAATGCGCATTGCTCCACACTTAGAATTATTTCCTGGGGCTAGATGCTTGAAAACAGAGTTCTTGTGGACGAGCATGCCTTCAATTAGATATTTTGCCAAATCGCTTTTCCAAATGCGCAGGCCCACCTGCATGATAAGTGGATATATGGTCAGTTCCAGAATTCGGCCTCCCACCTGGGTCTCCCTGGGGCGGAGGGAGAGGAGTGCAATGTGATGTTGGCAGCAGAGCTGAGATGCTATTTAGAAATAATAAACCCACTGGAAGAAGGAATTGGATCTCCATGTAGAGTGAGTCAAAATGGTTTAAATATGGAACCTGAGGAACCCTGAGAAGCAAAACGAGAAAGAAGAGGTCTGAAGCCCTGATGGAGTGGCTGCCCGAATCCATCACCGTCGGGAAAACAAGCTTGATTTTACTGCATGAAATGGACGCATGGCGAGGGGAACTTTAGGTGAGAGTAGAAGACCTGCTTTGTGGGGTGTCAAATTTCCTTCAGGTTCATGGGCTGGGGTTTTACAGCAGCCCCCCACCCCCCGCCCTGCCGCCCCCCAACCCCAGCTTCATGGCATTTCAATTCACTTATCCAGAGTGAAATCCAACTGCAAGTAAAAAGAGACTTTAAAAAGCTTATTTTAAAAATCCTCATAAGGTGTTTTGGACATCAAATAGCTCTTAAAAACCACGGCAGCACTTTCATGATTTAAGTGTAAATGATTCTGAAACATATGGATTACATTTTCCTCTAATGCCTCCTGGTTTTAAAAGTGAAAGGCAGAGGAAGCGAAGGAACTGCAGATGCCCTGGCGTGCGCAGAGCGGTTCTCGGCTGAACGCCGTGATCTGTGGGGCTGGGGAGCAAGGCAGACGGTTTCAGGAGAGGGTAGGGTTAGCGAGTGCTCTAAGGAGAACTGTTCTGTTTAAATCCTAAAGTAATCTTTGATTTGGGTTTCCCATAAGGGCATAAAGGCCTAAAGCAGCAGTTTCCAAGCTTCGATGAGTCCATCAAAATTTGGTGAATTGCTAGTTGGAAATGCAGATTCCAAGGCATCACCGCAGCTCTTCTGAACCAAACCATCTGCATTGAGGCCCTGGGAATCTGTATTTTTAATGGTTCTCCAGCCACCAGGTCGGGTTCATTGCTATTAGAGATCAGATTTCTCAACCTTGGCTCCACTGACGTTTCGGGAACAGACAGTTCTTCGTTGTGGGGGCTGAACCGGACATAAGACGGTGTTGCATAGCACCCCTGGCCTCTGCCCACCAGGTGCCCATAGCAGCCCCCACCCAAAGAGTGACAACCAAATATGTCTCTAGGCATAGCCAAGTGTCCCCTGCAGGCAGGGGAGCAAATAGTCCTTGTGCAGGTGACTTTAAAGTGGCCCACCAACCAGGGGATGTACAATTACATACTTGCTGGTGTGTGTGTGTGTGCACAGGTGTGTGAATCTGTTGGGTGTGAGTTGTAGGGACATCCGTACAAGAAAGCAGAGCCTGGGAAGCTAGGAAGGCAAAGGCAATACCACGTGTTTTGTGCTTTTGCACCTCCCACCTCCCCTAACACTTCTTACATGTTTATCCTTCATATGTATGTAGACAGCTTGTCCCCATCCTTCACTCCTCAGTGTGATAGAATTATCCTTCCCCACTCTCGCCCTAGCTTCCTGGCAGTGGGATGAATGTCCCACCCTTGACTTTCACCATGTGACTTTCTCTGGCCAATGGGATGCTAGGGGATGTGGGCGGGGCAAAGGCTTCAGATGGGGCTGCTTGGCCCGGCTTGTTTTCTCAGGCTCTGCTGAGGGCGGCAGACCCTAAGCAGCCGCTGCTACTTTCAGTGTGGACTGGTCATGTAGGGAAAACCTGAGACCAGCCTGGCCCAGTCAAGCGCAGCTTGGATCAGCCAAGCCACAGCCAACTTGCAAATGCATAAGTATGAAAATAAATGTTTGTTGTGGTACACCTCTGGGATTCTGAGGGCGTTTATGACAAGGAAAATTGCCAAAACTGCCACCCAGATTGACACAGTAGGTGGAAACGCGGCACGGATTACGCCAGAAGACAATTTGACACAGCAGTTAAGACTCTGAATGGAAGCCAGGAAGGTCAAGTCTCAGTATGGGTCCCAGTCCCCCACATTGTAGCCAGCTGCTTAACTCCACGTTCTCATCCGTTAAATGGGCACACAAGATAATAACCCTCAGTTTCCTCATCTGTTAAATGGACTTGTATAATAGTATGTGCTCCATAAATTTATGAGGATTTAATGAGATGACGTGTGTAAATTGTTCAGCATAGTGCCTGGCACAGGGTAAGCACACCATAAATGTGAGCTAATTTTATTATGCTGAAGGCTCAAGGACATGGAATGTACATTCATTTTCTCCTTCCTTCCTTCCATTCGTCATCCCTTCCTCCTTCCCTCCTTTCCTTCCTGTCTTCCTTTTCTCTCTCCCTCCTTTCTTTCCTCCTTCCCTATATCCACTACATGTACACCAAACGCCGTGTTTGGGTGAGCGGGAGAGCCCAGGGTGTGTGCAAAGCACGTCTGGGCAGGGACGCAGGATCCCACAAAGGGTTAATCCTCAGGTAATCAGGAACCAAATAAATTCTGCCCCGCCAAACACACCCCAATCATCATTAGTCACGGCTTGTTGGACGGGAGGCTCCTCCATGGCGCTTATCTCCCTGGCTTCTGTCCTCGGCCAGGCAGCCATATTTCACGTCCTGAAAACAGATGACCCCAGGGTCAGGGAAATGAAAGCCCCATTCAGCAGGTCTGCCGAGGACTCCGCGGGGAAGGAGGGCGAGGGTCAGTCCCGCAGCTCCGTCCTTGCCAGGACAGGCCCGGAGCACGGGCTCTAGAGGCCCCGGGCGTGAACGTTGCTCTGCAAAGCCCGGGGTCAGGCTCGAGGGAAAGGATCAGGGTTGCAATTAGCCCAGGGCTTTGCCTTCCATAAAGCAAGCAGGCTGGGGGGCGGGGCCTGGAGGCCGTATTTGCATAGTGCCTCCCATGATGCTTCACTGCAGTCCAGCGCAGCTGGGGGCCTCCAGGAGGGGATTCCAGTTCCAGCTGTGGGGGGACGGTGCGTGCCCCTGCGCGCCACACTCGGAGCGGCAGATGTAATTCCTGCCATCATGGGGCTTACATTCCAGGGACAGCCAACTCACCCACCAGCACCACCCTAACGTTTTACATTTTATACTCTCACAAGGAAAACAAATTAGGGTTACAGAAATGTTTTAATTTTTCTCCTTATATCAGAAAAGTAGTCGTGGAGCCCATGCAAATTGATTAAATGTTGCCCACATAGAAAGAAAAATAAAATGTTTAAGTATTTAAAGTTACATCAAAAATAATTTGCGGTGCTGGTGTTACTAGGGGAGAAGGGAGGGGCCCATGGAAACCATCCTGCAGCCCGGACTGAGGGAGACGGACCGCTACAACGTGAAAAGGAGCTGCGGATGAGGCACACTCAGACCGTACGGGCTGTGAAGGCAGTAAGGGGGCGATATAAAATATAGCAAAGCAGAGAAAGCTGGCTTGAGGGACAAATTACTTTGGCAGAGGGCTTGGGAGATTAGAGGTAAATTATAATAACGATAAAAGAGTAGCGGCTACATTTATTGAACGCTGAATGAGTTAAAATGCGTAAAAGTCCTGGCATTTAAGAAGTACTCTCTAACTGTGAACTGCTATTATAATTGTTGTTGTTATTAGACATGCCAGGTGTTATATTATTTCTACATGCCATTTATCTTAGTGTGAACTAGGGACGTGGGTGTAGGTGAGACATTGGAGGAGTGTGATGGACTGATGTCACACAGAGATGAGCGACATCAAGAAGCTGCCACTGCCCCAGAGCTGGAGAGAAATAGAAGGAGGAGGTGGTGCACCAGAAGTCAGAGCCATCCGACGTCATGAAGTCAGAAGTCATGAGCTGGAACCAGAATGAGGGCTCAGTCATAGGAGCTGGGACCATGGAGGAGGAGGTTGTCTGGTAAGAGATGGAGCCACAGGGGAGACCCAGTTTCTGCCCTAGATACTACAGGAAGGGGAGGGGAGAGGTGTAGAGGTGGAAACACTCTGGATCCTCCTCTCCTCCCGCCCTCCGATTTCCCAGTAAGGTCTCCCATTGGCCAAACCTACCTAGAGAGCAAAGGAGCTTCAGAACTGTCGTTGTCTGAGATATAGAGCCCACTGAGAAAAGAATGTGAATGACTCTGAAATTCCTCTTTCCTTTCTTCCTTCTCTCCCTCCCTCCTTTCCTTTTCTACATTTCTTCCTTTCACTCTCCCTTCACTTTCCTCTACCCCTTCCTCCCTCTTTTCTTCCCTTCCATGTTGCCGTCCACAATGGTAAGCATGAGAATGCCGGCAAACAGCAGCAAACTAGGAGGTTGAGATAGTCTAGATCTGAGAGGGCGTCTCCCTTTAACCATCAGAGAAAAACAACGGTGGAAAGGAGGTCAACTGTCTGGGCTTCAGGCCCCAAAGATGAAGGGCTGGTTAAAAGGGCAGCCCAGCTCTCTTGAGACAAGAGTTCCACTATGAGGTCCTGCAGAGCCCCCTTGCTCCAGCCAGCCTGGCTTTTCTCAAAGGACAGGCTTCTGTGATCTCTAAAGACTAATGAAGCCAGTTGGGGATTGGCAAGCTCTGTGCCGCTTCAGATAGATTATTCTGTGTGGGAGAAAGAGGTGGTTCAGGGTTCATCCCTAACAATTTTTCCTTCAAGCATCTTTTCTACCAGGTGAGCATTTAGAATATGAAGCAATCCGTAAACGAGAAAACACAATTTCCGATGCCTAGTTGGCTATTACTGTACTGACGCAGTTGTAAGCCTCAGCACGGAGGATAGAAAACGACCTATGGCTCGTGCAGCACAGTAACACTCAGCTGTGTGTGTGTTAACTGAGGGAGCCTGCCCTTTTTGTGTTCATGACCAGCAGTTGCAAACAGCTGCTGTAAATTATTTCTATCGTCCAGCAACTTGCTGATTTGAGTCTGGCTTACATGCTAAACACTACGCCTCAGTGGTGGTTAGTAGCTCAGCTTGACTGAGTTGGGACCAACTATGTATTTGTTTTCTCAAATAAATATCTATTGAGCACCTACTACGCACCAGGCACCATCTTGTGCAGGAGATATAATGTGAGCCAGAGAGCCCCAAATGCCCGCCCTCATGCAGCAGAGAGTCCAGTGTGGTTCTTCTTGCTCTGCAGTGACCAAACACACTTGCAGCTATAGAAAAGGTCTAAATTATAGAGGGTCCAGCGAGCAGAGTAATTACTAACTGAGCCTGCAACTCTGGCGTCACCAACACACTTATTTTCGTAATACTACCATTGGAAAATGCAGGTTACTTGAAAACACAGATCGCCAATTGCAGCAGAATGGACGGAATTCCCTCTTCTGGGTTCAGCAGACCATGTAAGGTCCCTTCCCATCGCCCGTTTTCTTTGGTGTGGAAGGATCTGACCCCTGCAGCACACAAGGGGTTGCTCTGCCCATCCTCCCTGGCTCTTTCCATCACTGCTGGCTTCGTACGACCTGTGTCCATTCCTTATCCACTATACCTGTGTACGGAAAGTCTGCCAGGGATTCCATTCTCCATTGTCCTTAGTCGTGGCCCTAGTGGATAGAAGGGCCACTATCTGGAATGGCGCCTTCACAGAGGTAGAGACAGTGGTGGGTGAGCCTCGCTGGCAATGAAATGCGCCGGCCTGGAAATCATAACTCATTGGCCAGAACTAGTCGCCAGACCCCAGTCAACCAGAAGGGAGTCAAGGACAACCCTCCCAGACCTGCGAGGTGGCAATGTGGAAGCCTCTGACAAATCATACTGATGGCTACCACTCTCTCTATTCCAACAGCCATGGGAAAAAGATGTTGTACACCCAGATCCAAGGAAATGAGCCAGCCTGACCAAATTTGAATGGCTTCCGGCCTTAAAAATGTGACGTACAGGACATGTAACGTGCATTTTTAACTTTAAATTTTATGTGAAGTTTAAAGTCGCTTTCAAATTAAGTTTAGATCAATATTTGTGATCTCCAAAGCTCCTCCCCAGCTTCTGTGAAACATATTATTAAAAGCCCAGGTTTTATGGCCATTCCTCCCTGAGTTTGCATCTCGGTCTCACTGCCGGTTAGGTGAGTGACTTCGGGCAAGTTAGTCTACCTCTCTAAGCTTCACTGCCATCATCAGTTAAGTGGAGAATAATATCTACGACCTTGCAGGATATTTTTGAAGATTGCGTTGCATCAAGCATTTAAAGTGCTAAGTATCAAGAATGAGGGATTTTTTTTTTTTTGTTACTGCAGCCAATCGAGCCTATCCTGACTGATGCAAAGACTGGCGGATTCTTCTTGTCCACTGACTGAGGTCCTCTTTGCCTCTTCTCTAATACTGGTCATCGCTACAGCAAACTTCCAGCCTGTGCTGTATGGTACTCACTTTCTGCCCTGGGGCTTGTCTAATGGATGTCATGAGACAGCTCAAGAAACTGCAGGTCACATACATATACACAACCCAGAAGGGTGAGTGGGGTGGGGAGGCAGATAAGCCCTGCGGCAACCCTCAACCAAAGGGCAATGGAACTGGATAGAAGCCTCTGCCTTTCATCCCTTGAAGAACAATTCGGATAGGCCTTCCACATGGTCCTTGGGAAAGTCTCTGGTTGGAGCACTGGTTGCCCACGGCAGCGGCTCCTATATCTTCACAGCACATCCTCGCATTGGCTCCCGTTCTCCCCCAGCGCGCTCACCTTGACCCCTCACTCCCGCTTTTTTGGAGCGTGTCCTAAATAAATTGTCTGTTTCTAAGCCCTTGTCTTGGGCCCTGATTTTATTGGGGGGGGGATCCTTGCAAAGACACCTGTTAAACTCCTTCTTTAACCCCACCGATTGCCCCGTTTGCAAATGAGAGCTGTCCAGACGCTTTTGGGGAAGAGCTCTGAGTTTAAAGCCTTTCCATGAGGAATGTTCATGAGGATTCATGCTCCGCAAGGCAAGAAATCTTGTTCATGGCCATGGTTTCCAGAACAGTGCGTGGCTCACGGGAGGCACTCAATCAGCAACGGTGGAACAGAGGAACTCATTTAATCTCTCTTCTCCTATTTCTTCGCCCCTCAAAAAGCGGTTGTAATGCTGACCTCCCAAGGCTGGCATGAAAATTATTTGATCAAAGCCGTGAAAAGTCATCTTGCTCAAGGTATTGTACTTATTCTTGTTATTCTTACCTGTAAAATGGGGATAATTTTATCTGGCTGTTAGGGTAGTTGTGAGTCTCAAACAATTCAATGTATGTTAAGAGCATGTAGTAAATGCTCAGTAAGTGTTGGTCCTTCCCGCTCTCTCTCTTCCTTCTACCACTATCATCATCATCATCATCATCATCATCATCACCATCACCATGCCTATTCTAGGCTAGGGCAATTCTTGGGTATTCAGCAGACATATGATAAGCCATCCATTGAATTTGAATCTTATCAGCAAAAAAATAAATAAATAAAAATTACTTCTTCTATCTTTCCCTGTAGGGAAACTGGGACCAATTGTCCAGGTGCATCCTGCAAGCTCTCCCTTAAGAACTGTCAAAATGTGCCCCAGTGACCCCAATATCTGGCTTGGTTCCTTGGGGCCAGGATTGGGGATTATGCTGTCGGTCTCTGCCAGCCCTGACAGGTTCATTTGAATGGGGGTTGGCTGGCTAGAGAGAATCGGCGGGTAGAGAGACGCTCTCCCTGCCCCCAGCATCTCTGTAAGCAGAGATGGGGTCTGGAAGGGAATCGGTCCTCTGCTAAGTGATGAATCCTAAATGCTGCTCTGCAAAGACCATAATGTAGCTGCACTCAGCCCAGTAAATGTAGGCCTTGGGAGCCAGACTTTTTACAATGAGATAATTTGAGAGGTGGGACATAACCAGGCTGGCTCCAAACATTCCCTCCGGGAGAGTTCAGCTAGAAAACCATCTTGCTCGGGGCTTGTTCAGCAATCCCTTATTTATGGTAACATGCATTACAGGAAATTTTTATATAAGGCATTAAAGTGCAGGCAATTTAGGACATTTGATCATCTTACCTCTCCAGCTTCCTAACCCCTCTCAAGCAGCTCCCTCCGTCGTCCCCCATGCTGTAGTCTTTGAATTTCAGCTGGATGGGAAGGCTGATAATAGCTGAATTACATTGCAAACAGGTGCGGGCCCCTTCTGCTCTGGACAGCTGCCATGGTTATGTGATTCCTCAGCTGGGGGCGTGCGGTTAGCCTGGTTTGTGAGGCTGGGGGTGGAGGTGAGGGTACTTGTCTCCCCTGCATCTCTCCACTGCCAGCGCCCCCCACCCCCTCTCAAGCCACACTGAGCCCTTGGGAGGTATATACCGATATCTCACCAGCCCGGCAGAATTCCCCCTGCTTTCTTTGTTCTGTGCTCCAATATGGTATCTATTTCTCCCCTCCCGTTAGAGGAACAGAGGTTCCTTGGGGCATCCAGGCATGATGCTAATTGCAACAGCAACTGGAACATTAACAAACAGCAACCACAGATGTAGTCCCTGCTACCATTTGTTGTGTTTGCTCAGCTCTCCCTACATTCTCGTGTGTCATCTCTGCAGTTATTATAGTTGTTAAGGCCACCGTAGAGCTTGACAGTTCAAATTCTGACTCCGCCACTTAGCAGCTGGGGGACCTTGGGCAAAAGACTAAAGTTCTCTGTGCCTCGGTTCTATCATCCACAAAGTGGGGCTCATAGATGACTCACTTCAGAGGATTGTGGACACTTAGAATGGCACTTATTGCTTTCTTATGGTCCTTGAATTCAACAAAAACACCATGGGAGACTATTACAATGATCCCCACTTTACAGGTAAGAGAATGGAGCCATAGAGAGGTTGAGTCACTTACCCAAAGTCACAGGATAGAGAGTGAATTTTTATTTGTTGGTTAGTCTTGTATAAATCAAGGGTATTCATTCATGCAATCGACAAGCAGTTTTTGGAGTGCCAGTGATATGCCAGCCACTGTGTTTGGTTGGCATGGAGTAGAGCAAGGGAAACAGACATGGACAGGAGTGAGACCAAAATGAAAAGTGGGAGTCCCATAGAAGGAGGAACTAGGGACCAGAGGCAACTGTGAGAAGATGACTTTCAAGTCTACAGAGAAATTTCTACCATGGCTTGGAGCCCTCAGTGCGCCTGGGAACTCCTTGCTATACCTAGAACAAGCCAAGCCTTGGAATTTGCAATTTCCTCTATCTGTTGGAGTTTCTTCTTTCAGAGAGTCTCTCTCTCTCTCTCTCTCTCCTTCCCTCCCTCCCTCCCTGTCCCTCTCTCTCACCTGCTGTCTTCTTCTTAGCACCAGTTACCACCTGACATATGAAAGAAAATGAGCAAGTGGGTTGCATTATTTTAATCCCCTCCAAAGCATTCTCTGTGCAGAACAAAACCGTGCATGTGTTAGGCATATAGGCCCCGGGGTTAGCCATCAGGTAGGAATGTCTGTGGCTATAAGTAGTGGCTTAAACCAAAAGTACATTTATTGTCAACTAAAATAAGAACAGAAGCGGACAATCTAAGGCTTGTATAGAAGCTTAACTATAGCAGTAAAGCCTTAGTCTCAGTCGTTCTTATCCTGTTGACTTTCATCCCTCATGCTTTCCCTCTCATGCTCTCAAGGGGGCTGCCACAGCTCCAGCTCTCATTACTAGTATCCAAACAGAAAGACTGGGGCAGGAGAAAAATGTTCCTTTAATCCTTTCCCAAAGGAGATGACACAAGAATTCCCAGTTGCAAGGGAGGCTGTGAAAGAAAGTATCTGGAACACTTGAATGAGCTAGCAATAATTTACCTAGAACAAGGATGCGAAGTCCATTGAGACTGGAATTAGTGTTTCCCCAAACAAAATTGATATCCTGTTAACAAGGATGATGAGCCGGTGGGTGTTGGGTAAAGAATGCTTGCTACACATGCATGTTCAAGGGAGTCTGAAAGAACTGCAGCTTTACCTCCTAAACATGAGACTCCCAGGGCCTTCGTGAAAAATAAATAAGTTGGCTCAGTCAACTGGTCAACCTGCCCAATGCCAGCCTTGTCCCTTTTTACTTAAAGAAGAGGCTAAGAGCACAGACTTGGAATTTATGCCAACATACCTTTGAATCCCACTTGAGGCCCATGAGTTTCCTCCAGTCCAGCCCGAGTTGGAGGAGAGTGAACTTTGCTACCAGAAAATCCTGAGAACAGAATGGTGAGACGCCACTGCAGTGTCATGTTTGGCGATAATAATTATTTCGATCTAGTCGATGTGGAGAACCAGAATCCTGCCAGTTCACTTCTGTGTGTGTCGAAACATCTTATCCGTTTCCAAGTCCTTCAGTAAAACTGAACCTCTAGAAAACATGCATTCTACTGAGCACATGGTGCTAATTAAATGCCTGCTGTCACACCCAAGGACCGAAGGGGTAAGAAAAATTCACACTGAGAATTAGGAACTTTCTAGGTCTTTGCCAAGTTCTCTGTAATGCAGAGATAATATAACATATGTCACCGGCTTTGGTGGGGACGGATTAAAACAGACAATATATATAAAGTGCCAGGAACAGACTCTGAGGAGCAAAAAAGAAGGAAGATGTCCTTCTATTAGATGATTGGGCCAGCACCGCCTACAGGACAAAACACCTCTTACTGCTCCTTTTAAGCTTCTTGTTAATAAAGTTGAATGCCATTCGTAGCACGGAGGGGGCATTCAATTTAATTAATACTCAACTGAATTTGTTTAGCGAATGTATTAACTGCCTACTATGTGCTAGGATTCTGGAAATTTTAAGGAAGCAATATCTCTGACCTGGAGGAGCCCATGGACGAGGCCAGTGGTTCTCAAAGTGTGATCTCTGAATAAACAGCACCAATATCACCTGGGGTCTTGTTAGAGATGCAAATTCTCCCACTCGTTCTAAGCCATTGAGTCAGAAATATGTCAGGGAAGGGCCCAGCACTTTTAACAAGCCATCCAGGGGAGGCTGATGCAGGCTCAAGGTTGAGAACACTGGCCCAATGGGAGAGGCAAGCCAAAGACCATTATAATTTATTGTGATAAGTGCTGCAGTCCAGGTAAATCCAAGGGGCTAGGGAAACAGAGAGCGAACACAGAGCAAAGCAGCTTAGGGGTTTCATAGAGGTGTTGGGATATGAGCTGAATCACAAAGGACAAATAATAAAAAGGCCCTTTCCTGGAACCAGGAGGATAAATGGAATGGTCTCCCAGGTGACCATTAACTTTAAGAGAAGTAGAACTATAGTGACTGCTGGAGAGAATGGGCATGGACATCTGGTCTACCCTAGATTGCGTTACGGGGATGTTCTTGGGGTTGCCCCTACTGGAGAGCCTTAGACAAGTCCAGCAGAGAGGAGCAGGAGCTCAGGGCTACATAGGCCACTGAGTGTGTTGGCTTTGTAAGGAGGCGCTCTCAAGTGCCTGGATTTCATTCAAGTTGTGATAGGCTGTCTTCTGAGAGGGTTGAAGGCACCTACAGGACAGTGTCTCAAGAGTGAGCACGTTGAAGGTGTAACTAAAAAATACTTTTCCCTATGGTTACGGAGAGACAAAAAACAAAAAATAAGGTTTCAGGTCAGAACAAGTTTTAAAAGAAAAGAGAAAGCGGGCTGGTAAAGAGGAAATCCTCATGTACAAGGTAGAGATACAGTCTCAGGTTTCTGGAGCAGTCCAGCGCTCTGTAGTCTCCGATGAACTGTAAATCCAGAAAGGAAAAGACACTGCCACCAGTTGTCAAATCTAAGATGAAATGCACTGTTGCTTTGTTAGCCTCATAAAAAAAGGAATAAGACCTCTGTCAATTAGGCTATGATGTGCCATGATCATAGGATGCACCAGAAATAAAAAGGTGGGAAAACTCGCCTGGCTGCTGTAGCTCAGTAGATTCAGCGCGGGCTGGGAACCAGAGGGTCCTGGTTCGATTCCCAGTCGGGGCACATGCCTGGGTTGCGGGCCAGGTCCCCAGGGAGGGCCATGTGAGAGGCAACCATACATTGCTCTTTCTCTCTCTAAAAATAAATAAATAAAATCTTTAAAAAAAAAAAAAGATGGGAAAACTGTTCATCCACGAGTAGATGAACTACAGTAATTATGCTCCTAAAAGAGAGATCAGCAAAGTGTACCCCTTTGGGTGGAGGACTTCGATCACGTACCAGAATCATAGACTTTTAGAGCTTACGAGAGGTCAAAGCAGAGTCTCTCACCTGCAGGACTGCTGACATTCGGGGCTGGATGAGTCTGTGCTGGGGGCTGCCCTGGACACTGGAGGGTGCTCTGCAGCGTCCCTGGCCTCTACCCACTAAACGCCTGTAGAACAGCACCCCCTCCCACAGGTAACAGCTAAAAAGAGCTCCAAAAATTGACAAATATCTTCTGGGTGGGGCAAAATGAGCCCCCTGGTGAGTGCTACATGATTAAAGACCTCCTAGGCCAACTCTCCTCAAATCCCGAGCTTCAGCATTGGTGATTGTGTAGATGGAGGAACTGGGACCTATGCCGGGGTAGTAAACTGCCCTGAGGGGCTTCTCTGAGCCCAAGCAGAGACCAAGGAGTTGTCATCCCTGGACGTTTTCCTTACACGCATGCCTTCAGTTACTCAAGTGGTCATGCATTCAGGAAATATTTCTTCAGGGTGCTTACTGTTGCTTGGCACCATGCCAGGCTCTGAGGACATGAGGATGTCTTAGTTTGGGGCCACCAAACTAAGGGCCCAGCCGTGTATGTTCTGGGCACATCCGTGCAAGTACAAGTACAAGGGTTTGAGTGCAAGTGCTTTATGCAGGAAGGGACGGAAGCACGCCCAGGGAAAGGGAGAGGGAGGAAAGGCAGACAGCCAAGAGTATCTCATCAGGCCAGTTACCACTGTGGGCAAACGGAGCTTAATCCTACCGGGGCATTTCTGGGAGCCAGTGTCAGAGTTACCCCAGCCACGGGGTGAGGCAGCTGAGTATACGTACGCCAACTCCCACTGTTCATTGGGTGAGGCTGCTCCTCATTGATTACCCATCATTCTAGTCTTCCATGGGGCAGACATAGACTTGAGTACCAGAGTAAATTCTTAGACACTTAAACCTAAACCCTAACCCTTAAAAATCCTAAGATAAAAAAAAAAAAGTATATATATATGGGGGCCTGGCAGTACAAAGCAGGGCCTGCAGGATGGGAGGGGTGAGGGAATGTGGGTGGGGACTGCCATGGCATCAGGTATGGTTCCTACTCTCACAAAGCTTGTCATCCAGAGGTGGTGACAGGCATGCATCACTGCCTTAAGGAAAACCACACAAATCGTCAGTGCTGTGAAGAACAGGCGTGCAGTCCTACCGGAGTAGAAAACAGGGAACCCAGATCAGTCTGTCGCCAAGGAGGTTGCCTCAGGGAAGTAACATATGAGCTAGAATGAAAAGCCAAGGGGAGGAGACAGAGGGACAGCATGTGCAAAGTCCCTGTGGCAGTAGAGGGCATAGCACGTCAGAGGAACTGAACAGAAGCCAGATGGGGAAGGAGGAGGCCAGGGGCTGGAGAGCAAAGATGAGAGTGGCTTTAGTTGTGGCTGTGGCTGGAGAGTCTGCAGCAGCCAAACCTTGTTGGCTCCATTAAGATGGCAAGGGTCATAGGGAGCCATTGAGGGTTTTAGGAAGGGAGGAGACACATTCAGATCTGTACTTTAAGATGAATACTTTGACTGTTATAAGAGCTCCCCGCAGGGTAACACATGCCATTCTCAAAAACAAACTAAGAAGTTGGAGCTCTTATTACAACCCATTACAAGAGAGGAGAAGGGAGCCTCAAACTCACCTAGGAAGTGCCAGGGGCCCCAGATCCTGAAGCCCTGTGCTATCCTGTCTCCTGGCTTGGATTAGGAGGGCGGTAAAGGAGATGGAAAGTAGACGAAATGCTTTGGGGATGACTTTCATACAACACTTACTAGTTTGTTCATCCATTCGTTCATTCATTCATTCAATCAATGCTTCTTAAATGCCTACACCAAGCCAGGCATTGGTCATAAGTCTTGTCTGTGCTGAAACACTCCCCACCCTGTCATCCCGACAGTCCCCTGAGGTAGGTCTCATTGTTACCCTATTTTACAGATGGGAAAACTGAGGCTCAGAAAGGCAAGATCACCTGACCCCAAACACTTAACTAGCAAGATCATAGATTTGGGATTCGGTCTCAGGTTGGTCTGGTTCCAAAACTCATTTCTGCTCTTTGCCCGGTCCTATCGACCCCCGAGAGCCAGCCCAGCGTTGGAAGCAGTAGACTGCAGCCGAGGTATGGGCCTGGGAGGTCCGAGAGGTGTTGAGCACTGACACAGGGTCTCTGGCAGGTATGGTATACAATTTTAATTAAGGCCGTGGGGTTGAAATCTGAGAACTCAGGCGTTGGTGGCCAGGGGCTTCCCCTCACCCTCACTGGGGGCCCTATGTTTCTCAGCAGCCTCCTTGATGCACTGTTATGCTCATGTCCAAGGAACAAGTACCTGGCCGAGCCATGACATGTTCCAGAATCAGGCTCCAGAGACAGGATCGGGGTGTTCAGGGTGGGTGAAGACGGGCCGCATGAAACTGAGAGGGAGACAAGAAAGGGGCAATAGCCTATTGCCCTGCTTCCTTCATTCAATAGGGGACTGCGTGTGAGTTTTTCAGGTACAAGGATTTTTGGTCCCCAGAGGGAGGGCATGGCCCAATTTTTAGGAGTTGTCCTTGTAAGCCTGGAGACCATCTGGGGTCTCACTAAAGGAGCCCTGGGCTAAGGAGCAGAGGTTGGACAAAAACCTAAGTCTCTGCCCCTAATTTTCTTGGGGTGATTTTGCCGAGATCTTTCCTCTTTGGTGCATCCAGGCCCTTGCATGCCCTCCCTTGGGAGGACCCTCGCCTCACCATGGAGGGCCCCCAAGTACTATGGAGTTTCAGGCACCCTCCCTTTCCAGCCACTGTCCTGGGATTCTCTAACTCCTGATCCCTCTTCTCCTTGGGCCCACAATGACCCCCTTGGGTTTGTGGGTGCAGGGCTTGCACAGGAAGGGCGCTGCTCTGATGAGGAGGCAGGAAGCAGGGGGGAGCCACAGAGGCCCTGGAACGGGATGGCCACTGTCCTGGAAAGGGACACCTAGCCTCGGATTGAGCCACTGCTCAGTTATCGATTGTAAAAACAGAGCTAAGAATGGCTGGTGGGGGTTAAAATAAATGCAATTAATCCTAGACAACAATTACAAAGAGCATTGGGGTGCGGGAAACAGACTTGGGATGTTTTAAGGTTCTGGTACGGTTTGGGAAGAAGTTAGAAAGATTGATATCTTTGAACTTCCAGTCAAATGTGCTTGTTAACAATGTATGGGTTAGCCCTGGCTGGTGTAGCTTAGTGGATTGAGCGCAGGCTGGGAACCGAAGGGTCACAGTTTAGATTCCCAGTCAGGGCATATGCCTGAGTTGTGGGCCAGGTCCCCAGTGAGGGCCATGTGAGAGGCAAACATACATTGCTCTTTCTCTCCCTCTCTTTCTCCCTCCCTTCCCCTCTCTCTAAAAATAAATAAAGTCTTTAAAAAAAATTTTTTTTAAATGTAGGGATTAACTACTAAATAAAATAATGGATGTAATTACCAGTGTTAGGTGAGGGATGAATAAATAATGAAGTGAATTTAATAGAAGGAGGAAAAAAAAGCAAAGAAAAAAAACCAGTTTAAATAAAAAGCTCAAAATAGAAACGATACTAATGGGAGTCAATCCAAACATAATCATATCAAATATATATGTTAAAATATCACATGAATTAACGCGTCAAATTAAACTCTCTAGTTAAAAGACAGATTCTATTTTCCAGCTACAGCCACAGCAGTATGTCCGCCCTACAGGCTTCTTCTGCCCACAGGGCTCTCCCAGTCCAGGGTGGGGGCTGTGTCCCCTGTCCTTGAATCTGAGTAGCTGTGTGACTACATTGGAAGTAGTAGTGTGTGACTTTGTGAGCCAAGGACATACACGGTGACAGAGCTTCTGCTGGGTCACATTTCTTGGGACACGTTCTTGGATTTCAGCCACCATGCTATGGGGAAGCCCACATAACCCAGTGGCTTCTGAACCTGCCCCTCCCTGCTTCCCTCACCCCCTTACTGGATTCTTTCATGGGTACCCAGCCTTTTGGTGTCTGCGCTACACTGGAAGAAGAACAGTTGTCTTGGGCCGCACGTTAAATACATTGCAACACATGATCACAAAAAAATCTCGTCGTGTTTTAAGTAAATTTATGATTTTGTGTTGGGCCGCATTCACAGCCGTCCTGGGCTGCACGCAGCCCACAGGCCACAGGTTGGACACCCTAGAGAGCTCTCCCTCAGTGACTCCCTTGGACAAAAGTCTCTATCTCAGGCTCCACCTGTAGGGAGGTGGCTACCATCTGAATGTTTGTCTCTGTCGCCCATATCTACAACTTGAAATTCTCCTGCCCAAGAGTGGTATGAGGAGACGGGCCTGGGGAAAGTACTTTCCTCATGAGGGTGGAGTCCTCATAAGCTGGAGTAGCGCCCTTATAAAAGAGCCCCCAGAGAGCTCCCTCAGCCCTCCCGCCCTGTGAGGGCACAGTGAGGAATCTACCAGTGAAGGATGGTTCTCGGCCAGCCGTGCTGGCTGCCTGAGCACAGATGTCCAGCCTCCAGAGCTGCAAGAAAGAAAATTCTGTTATGTGTAAGTTATCCAGTTTGTGGCAGGATGTGATAGCAGCCCGAACAGACAAAGACGGAGCCCAGAGGAAGACCTGTTACATGTGTAATTGTCTTCAATGCTGATATGGCTACTAGGTATGATGTTCCTCATTCAATAAGCCTTAATTTGAAGGCATTGTCGTTTTAGGTGCATTGGGCCACTGGAACCGGGGGTCTGTGCGGTCAGGGGCAATCTGTATGCCACGACCAGACTTAGGAGTTCAAGTGCTCTGGCTCCAAAGGCATCCCAGAGTCCTTAAGTGCCCAAAAGGGTCAGCAATGGCTGGACACAGGGTAGCTTATTGGACAATTGAATTCCAAGTGCCTTCAGAGGGAAGAAGGCAAACTGTTTTGATGTTCCCTGGGGCAGATCAAAGGGGTTATTAGTAACCATTGTCAGGCTAAGCTCCTAACCAAATCTCTTCCAATTAGGGAACGTGAAAACTCTGCTCATTTGGTGATGAACCAAAGCAGAACAAGGGTCCCTAATGATTTCTTTGAAGGCCACAGCGAAGCAATTAAATTGGTATAAAATTTCTGAAAGTTGTGTTTTGCCCTGTGATAGCAGGAGCCAAAATATTGTCCTATTTGACTAAGAAATGTAACAGCTATAGATTTAGCTTCAGGAGATGATCAAGGAGGGGTGTACAGTTTGCATGTCAAAGCTATTCACTGCCGCATTTTTGGTAATGGTGCAAAGAAAAATAACCAATGTTTAATGTAGGAGGTTGGCTAAGTCATGGTACCTTGACAAGATAAAGATAAAGCTATTATTTAAAAAAATATTAAAGAATAATTCATAACCAACACATTTTGTGACACCTTGTTAAATTACAAGACAGGTTTTAACATAGAATTGGATTATATATATATTTTTAAAGTATAATCACATAGGAAGATTGTGGAATTCTATACACCCCAATGTTAAAAATTGTCTGCATTAAAGAGTTGATTTGATTTAATTTTGGCTTTATGCCTTTATGCTTTTCTGTACCTACAAAAAGTGTACTGTGTTTCAAAGGAACAAGCCAACTGATTGCTTATGTTGTCATGTGAAAAGGATGAGAATTATCAGCAGAGCATAGCAAGAACCCTTGCCTAGAATAAAACTTTTTTTCGGAAAATTTTCTTTTTTTAAAGATCTTATTTATTTATTTTTAGAAAGAGGGGAAGGGAGTGAGAAAGAGAGGGAGAGAAACATCAGTGTGTGGTGGCCTCTCATGAGGCCCCTAGAAGGGACCTGGCCCACAGCCCAGGCATGTGCCCTGACTGGGAATCGAACTGGCAACCCTTTGGTTTGCAAGCTGACACTCAATCCACTGAGCTGCACTAGCCAGGGCTCAGATCCATACACTTGCCCCTGAGCATCTTTTTCGGGGCCCCCAAAGAAGATACAAGTAGATTAGAGTTGCTATTCAAGAGTATAGCTCTGATGCTTTCCAAGCCAGACCAAAACTTCTCCCATGGAAAGGGGGACCTCTTGCTGCACTGAATCTCAGTAGAAACACTAGGGAGCTGCCAGTGCTTTCTCTTCTATCTTGAGGGTCAAGGATGTGGGGCCAGGAAAGCCAGGTATGTGCCTCCCCTGCCGTGGCCGAAGCCCTGGCCTGGCCCTTGCTGGCAGCACATAGTCGATGGTCTTTTCCTCAAGTCAGGAGGAAATCCGGATCCCCAGCCTGGGTGGACAGTTGCTTCTCTGCTCCCTGAGGTCTGACAAATGAATGGATTCCCTTTTTGTGGAGACTGCTATTTTCCTGGCACCTCTCCTCCCTGCCTCTGGATCTCCTGCTGGTTGGTGTCTGCCATTCGCCAAGCCCACCTGGAAGCCAGAAGCCAGGAGCCCCAAGTGGCGCAGTCCTATGGGTCAGCCTCCCAGGCACAGACCAGCGCAGATATGGCTGGAAAATGCTTCAGAGGGGCAAATTGAGAATATCCAACACAACCAAGATGGCCAGCACTCCCCAGATACTCTTGCATGAGAATGCATCCCCTCTGGGCAAGGATGCTCAAGTGTCCCTTGGGTACTTGATACCTCCACTGATGTGGCCAATGAGAACTCGGGTCCAACAAAGCCGAGGAACACTCCTTAGAGCCTTCCAGAACCTTCTGCAGTTTACAACACTCTCTCTCACTCTCTCTCCCTCCCTGCCCCCACCATTGCTGGGCAAAAACTCTAGCCACTCTTCAAAGCATGACCCCTCTGCTTCCTCCCTCGTTACTAGGGGCCAGAAGCCAAGGTCATTTAAAAGCTGACGATTCCTGGACTCATCTGTGCCTGGCAAGGGGGAGGTGACTATAATGAGGAAAAGCCACTATTCATTCCATCCCAACCTGTCTTCAGGATGAGCCCGGAAATGTTCCCTCCCTTCCTGACAGCACAGTCAGGGTCACGATCATGCGCCTGCCTGTCAAACTTCTACTACTACACCAGAAGGTGACTGGAATAGCAGAAAGAACATGCGCTTTGGAACGAGAAAACCTAGGAACAAACCCTGGTTTTTCCATGTAACTCTGTGACCTTGGGTAAGTGGCTCAGGCACTCTAAGTTTCATTATAGATCATTGAATAGTGAGTGCCTACTGTGTGCTAGGGAGTAGAAACACAGTAGAGAATCAGGTCCCTGATTCTCAGGGAGTTTACATATTGATGGAGGAGAAGACAGGTAATAAACAAATCAATTAACAAGATAATTTTAAGAATAATAACTTCTCTATGGAAAATAAAATGAGATAAAACTGGCAGAAACAGGGGAGGAAGAACCTACTTTAGGTAGTCAGTAAAGATGCCACTGACATGGTTACATTTAAACAAAGACCTAAACAAGGAGAGCAAGCCTGCCATGCAGGGACCCAGGGATGAAGGTGTGTTCAAGCAGAGGGAACAGTGAGTGCAAAGGCCCTGAGGCTGGAACAGAATGAAGGGTGATGATCTCACATGGTCAAGAGTGGTGGTAGTGGTCATAGAGAGAGGTTGGCAGATTTGGAATAAACTTTGGAACCATGCCAGCTAAAAATTTGGATTTTCTTGACCTGTCTGTTAAGGGGATTAATGACCAGCTTGTAGGGTAGGTGTGGGGATTAAAGTTGTGCAAACCTGGTGATGCGTAGCGGGCTCACTGTTGTTTCCACTTGAGCACTTACGTAACAAGTCACTCGGCTATACACAAGGAACCCTGACAATAATGTTCCCGGCTTGGTGTTTTAATGCTCATTTAAAAAATAAAAAGACTGAAGTGTATACAGTTGGATCTACTTAACCAGGGCCAAAAAACTAGTTAGTAATGGGAACTGGACTTGAAACCAAATCTAATTCTTAACCACTACACTGACCTACTTTACTACTATATTATTAATAATTAACAGTTATTTCTGGAGCACTTACTATGTGCTAAGTGACAAGAGTTTCCTATCTAGTCACCAAAACTCCTTGTCCCCTTCTTTCTGTAACTCTCCTAGTAGACTACATTTCCCAGCCTCCCTTGCATTCATGTGTCACATGACTGATTTGTAGCCAATAGCATGTGAGTGGAAATAGGAATGCAAAATCTTCACCAAGGCTTTTAAGAAGCAAGTGTGGCGGCTCTACTATCTTCAGTTCTTTTCTGTAAGCTCTTTGAATAGAGAGAGAAAGACACAGAGAGAGAGACAGAGACCCAAAGGGAAGGCAGAGCAACAAAAGAGAAGATGCCTGGGTCCCTGAGTCACTGTGGAGGGGCACCCTCTGCCAAGCCGGGGCACCGTTGCTGGATGACTCCGTGACTGAAAGGAGAAATCCATGGAAATGTCATGGATCATTGTTGAGTTTGCTTTAAGGATGAATAGGATATGAATTGGTGAAAGTCTTTGGGAAAATAGGTTCACAGTCTTTGAGTTCAGACAGCACTAGGCTCAGCTCTGTCTTTTTCTGTCTGTGTGACTTTGAACATGTGACTTTACCTCTCTGAGCCTCTTGGGAGGATAATGAAATTTACTTTGCAGAGCTGCTGGGAGGACTGAACAGGGTGATACACATAAAGTGTCTGGGTCCAGACCCAGAGAGAATGCTTAATAAATGGACACTGCTGTCATGGTTAATGTCCATCAAAACCGCTCAAGAATAGAGAAGAGGCATCATGGTGGGGAAAAGCCTCATGGTCCCATCTGTCCTCACGGCTCCGGGTCCCTGGATGGATCCCCAGAGACCTGCCTCACAACAGCTGAGACACCTAATAGGGAGATGTTAAAACTGGTGATCCGTGCTCGGACTATTGCAAGAGCCCCGTAATTATCTTCTCTCCTCCCTCCCCACCTTCACACCTCTACTCACTCGTCATCTAAGAATGCGTATCCTCCCATTTCCTGATGACAGCCATTCCTTGCCTTCATATGGGCAAGTCCAGGTGCCCTAGCTGAATGTCCACATCATATTCTGTGGCTATACCAGACTTGTGCAACAGAATCCCTAGGACATGTTGAAAACACAGATTCTCAGGCCCCAAATAGAACATGGGGAGGAGGCAGGAAACTGCACATCTGAGAATCTCTGGTTTAAGGCCGCCTATAGTTTAACTCTACTTTAATTCTTCTGAATTTATTGCCCCATTGCTCCCCCAACAAACCCCCTCTCTGAGCCCTGAGAGTCAGCTTCTTCTCTGTGACACATAGTATGGCTTCACAGCCCAGGAATGCGACACACAGACTTATCCCCTGCTGGGTGCCAGTTTCTCTATTTGGATTTTCTTGTTATGTTCTACCTGGGTGGTAGGTACCATTATTGACCTATTTTATAGATAAGGAAAAGAAGGCTTAGAGAGGCTAACTGATATGTCCAAGGTCCCACAGTTAGCAGGTGACGGAGTTGAGATCTGACCCAGTTAAGGCAGAGTCCTGCGTTGGAGAGCTTGGCCTTTGCCTGACACCACCTCCTTCTAGACTGTCCCCATTCTTCCCACCCATTTGGCTTCTCAAGTTCCTCTTCTTTCTCACCTCCTCTCAGAAGCTTTCTCAGACCACCCAACGGTGGCGGTTTTGAGGAGTCAGGGTGACTGACGGCGTAGTGGACAGCGAGATTCATGGAGGAAGTGAGAATCAAGGAAGACTGGGAGAGCTGAGTGCTGTGTGCTGCATGGAGGAGCGGGAAGCCTCCCAGGAGCTGGATCACTAAGCCCAAGGCTGGCCTGCAGTAACTCTGGCAATACCGGGAGGAGCAGGCTGCCGAGACACAAAGCTCATCACATGAAAGGGACCCATAGGACCTGGAGTCAGGTTGCCTGGCTCCAAATGCTGTTGCTGTCTCGGGGCTGACATTTTCTGGGCACTTATTATGGGCTCAAAAACTTGGAGCAAATAACCAAACATGCTAAGCCTTTGTTCCCTCAACCTTCAAGTGGGGATTTATGCATTCAGCTAGGGTGGAGTGAGCGCCCCCCGTGTGGCAGGCACTGGGGATGACGATAATAGCAGCCACACTGGAAAGTGTGTGAGTGTGTGACGGCTTCACCCAGGAGGAGCCTGGCACTTAAAAAGGTTTCCATGAATGTTATTTATTAGGATTATTTTTTTTATTTTACATATATTTTATTGAAACCATTACAGTTGTCCTATTCCCCCCGCTTTATTCCCCTCCGCCGTCCCCCACCCGCATTGCCTGCCTTTAGTTCATGTCCATGGGTCACTCATATAAGTTCTTTGGCTTCTCCATTTCCTATACTATTCTTAACCTCCCCCTGTCTGTTTTCTACCTACCATTTATGCTTCTTATTCTCTGTACCTGTTCCCCCTCTCTCCCCCTCCCACTCCCCTGCTGATAACCCTCCATGTGATCTCCATTTCTGTGATTCTGTTCCTGTTCTAGTTGTTTGCTTAGTTTTTGTTTTAGGTTCAGATGTTAATCACTGTGAGTTTGTTGTCATTTTACTGTTCATATTTTTTATCTTCTTTTTCTTAGATAAGTCCCTTTAACATTTCATATAATAAAGGCTGGGTGATGATGAACTCCTTGAACTTGACCTTATCTGAGAAGCACTTTATCTGCCCTTCCATTCTAAATGAAGGTTTTGCTGGATAGAGTAACCTCGGATGTAGGTCCTTATCTTTCATGACTTGGAATACTTCTCTCCAGCCCCTTCTTGCCTGCAAGGTTTCTTTTGAGAAATCAGCTGACAATATTATGGGAACTCCTTTGTAGGTAACAGTCTCCTTTTCTCTTGCTCTTTTAAGATTCTCTCCTTATCTTTAATCTTGGCTAATGTAATTATGATGTGCCTTGGTGTGTGCTTCCTTGGGTCCAACTTCTTTGGGACTCTCTGAGCTTCCTGGACTTCCTGGAAGTCTATTTCCTTGGCCAGATTGGGGAAGTTCTCCTTTATTATTTGTTCAAATAAGTTTTCAATTTCTTGCTCTTCCTCTTCTCCTGGTACCACTATGATTCGGATGTTGGAACAATTTAAAGATGTCCTGGAGGTTCCTAAGCCTCTCCTCATTTTTTTGAATTCTTATTTCTTCATTCTGTTCTGATTCAATGTCTCTTTCTTCCTTCTGATTTGAGTCCCATTTTCCTTCCCATCACTGTTGGTTTCGTGTATATTTTCCTTTATTTCACTTAGCATAGCTTTCATTTTTTCATCTAGTTTTCAACCATGTTCAACCAATTCTGTGAGCATCCTGATTTACCAATGTCTTGAACTGTGCATCTGATAGGTTGGTTATCTCTTCATTGTTTAGTTGTATTTTTTCTGGAGCTTTGATATGTTCTTTCATTTGGGCCATTTTTTTTTTTTTTGTCTTGGCACACTCGTTTGGTAGTAAGGGGCGGAGCCTTAGGTGTTCACCAGGGAGGGGTAACCCACGTTGTGATGCTGTATGTGGGGGAGGGGTCTGAGAGGGAACAATGGCGCTTGCTCAGCTCTCTGCTGGTTTTCAGTCACTTCCCCTGCTACCCACAAGCAAATTTGGCCCATCTGGTACTGATTCCCAGGTGGGTGGGCTTGTGTACATTCTAGGACCCTGCTGGTCACTCCAACAAACTCTCCTGTGAGGCTGGGAGTTTCTCCTGCTGCCTCAACCCCCACAGGTGTTTTCAGTCAGAGGTTTTGAGGCTTTATTTCCCCAAGCTGGAACCCTGAGATGCACGGTCTGTCTTGCTCCCAATTTTTCCTCCTGGCTTATCTGCACCTGAATGTGGAACTTCCCAGCCCGCCAGCTGCCACCTTGTGGTGAGTCCTCTCAGCCCAGCTGCCTGTCTCCGCCCCTCCTACTGTCTGGATGAATGTTTTTTCTTTAACTCCTTGGATGTCGGACATCCATACAGTTCGATTTTCTGTCAGTTCTGGTTGTTTTTTGTTTTTAAATTTGTTGTTGTCCCTCTTTTGGTTGTGCAAGGAGGCACAGTGTGTCTACCTATGCCTCCATCTTGGCCAGAAGTCCAGGATTATTTATTTTGATGTTACTCTTAAATTTGGAAAAAGCTTACCAATATATTGCCAAGTGAGGCCACCAGGTTCAAATCCTCCTGGCTGTCTGTATGACTCATGTCTGTTTTGTAAATAAAGTTTTATTGGAACACAGTTACTCTAAATTATTTACCTGCTATTTATGGCTAGTTTCTTGTGACCACGGCAGGGTTGAGTAGTTGCAACTGAGACTGTAAGGCCCGCCAAGCCTAAAGTATTTACTACCTGGGCCTTTGAAGGAAAAGATATTGCAGACCTTCAACTGATCCGTAGAAGATACGGGGTAAGGGTTATTTATGTTCTTGCTCCTTATTTCTGCATTTGGTTTTCAACTTTTCTGCTATCCTCTTCAAATATTGTGGATAGCAATGGTATTTCCATACAGGAATGAGTTTAAGCTCTTTTCTATAAGAAGGGTTGTCATACAGTGTGAATTCTGTATGGATGAAATTTCCCCCAAGTGAATATCAGAGGATTGAAGGACTTACTGTAGGGAGAAAGACCGTGGATCATAGGTTAATTCCTATAAAATGAGAAACCTCTATGCAACAGATTCTTTGAATTCTCTATGTTGCTCTGATTACATGATGAAAACCCCAGCCCCATTCTTTTATTAACTAGACAGCTAAATAGATCTTTCTCTAAGTGTATTATAAGAAAATAGATTAGATTTATTTTTTTTTTCCTGGTATGGTAACAACCAGAAATTTCAAACAGCCAGAACTTGGATGTACATGTTAGTAGAGTATTTAAAATTAGGTTTTGGAGTCAGATTTCCAAGTTCAAACCCTGCCTCGGGAACTCGCTGGCTGTGTGGCCTTGGTCAAGTGAATTAACATCTCTGGGCCTTTGCTACCTATAAAGTGGAGATGTTAATCATCTCCCTCATGAAGTTATTGTGAGAATTAAATAGATTAATGTGCACAAAACACTTAGTCCAGTGCCTGAGCTTTGGTAAGAACTCAGGAAAATGTTTGCTGCTATTTATTGATTTATTACTATTATTGGCAGAAATCCTGTATTCTGAGAAATAACTATCCAGCTTGTTGCTGTTGGTTGATGCAATCCCAAATATCAGACAGGCCCAGCCAGCAGGCGGAGGTCCTGGTTCTCTCTCAATGAGCTGTTTGTTGTAATGCCCTCAGGGTAGAATCTGGGTTCCACAGAACTTTCTGTGCCTGGCCTCAGGCCGGGCACTTAGAAAACCTTCAGTAAGGCTCATGGACCTGGCAGAACAGGGGCTCAAGATATAGACAAGCAAGACATGACCCGGCTGGAGCCAGAAACACCCCGTCCTTGGCTTCTCAATTCTGGAACAGAAGGTGGGACCTTTGTAAATGGATGCTCCCAGCTGAGTCTCCAGCTGCATGACACCAGTCCCTTCCTGCCCACACCCCGATACCTCCCGCTTGGGGAGCATCTGCCTCAGGTCCCCCAGGATCCTGCTCTTCGCTGAGACTCAGTGAATCTGCACATCGGGAACCTGAAAATATTGATTTCAGGCCTCTGTGGAACCACCAACCCATCCCAAAGTCCTTCCTCTCTCATCCCCCTCATCATGGTGCACTGAGCACTTTCTAGAAGGTTCTGAATTTGGGCAGGAGCTGGGGCTGAGGGTAGTGGGGGTGGGTGCACAGGGGTACAAAGAGGTGGTGGAAGAAAATAAACTCTCCTTCCCAGAACAATCAGAGGAAGACAGTCCCAAACAATGGCCAGACCATCCTCATGGACCATGCTGACAGCCATTTCGGACTTATCACACCCCAGCACTATATTAAGGCCCTGAGATTACAGTGTGGTTCATTAGAGGAACATCTGTTGGAAATCAGCATGGAGCGACCAGATATGATTGCTAAAAAAGCAGCCTGGGGCAGGCGGGGGGTGGGGGAAGACCATAGCTCTGCTGGGGGAAGCATCTTCTGTGGCTGACCTCCCCCTGCCGTAGAGCCGAGGGTCCTGTTTGAGCATAGATTAGGAGCATAGATCAAGAAGCAGGATGCATTTTTAAGACCCAGAAGCCAAAGCCATGGGAATAGTAAGAGCTACCACTAATTAGTACTTACTAGGTGCTAACCTCCATGGTACGTATTCGACTTGTGTTATCTTCTTTAATCTACACAGGGCCTCCACGAGGTACAGAATATCGTTATCCCACTTACAGCTGAGGAACTGAAGCGCAGAGAGGTCAAGGGGCTTGCACAAGGTCATGCATCTAATGGTTACTGATAGGAGGATCCACTGTCCTGTTTTATGTGAACGGAGGGTTTTCTTGGGAGGTAGGATTTTGGGGGCTAACCCTGGGATGGTCTCGGGGAAAAAAACAGGGTGGAGCTGGAGTTTTGATCCCCATCAGTTGGATGTCAAAGTTTCTGTTCTTCTCCAATGCATTGTCATGCGTTAATGGTCATTGCAGAAGTGGTTCCTGCACACCTACTATGTGTCAGGCACATTTGTAAGCACCAGAAACACAAGTGAAGGAGATGGGCAGAAATCCCTGCCGTCCTGGGGCTGACATGGGAGCGGCTCCCACGTTGTGATGACCGTGTATCCGGCTAGGCTTTGCATTTCCCCAAGGCTGGTTGAATTGTTTATTACGAACAGTGACAGCAATAGAACAATCACTCTCCGTTGGTTTTCTGCCCTGCACCCTTCCGAAATGTCTCCACTTCAGTCTAGAAATAGGACGGCCGAAGCACGTTGGGATCAAAGAGTGCGCAATCAGAAGGGTTATAAATAGGGAAAGTTGGGCTTCAGCAAACCCCCGTGTGCTGGAGCCGGAAGGTGCCCTCACACGCGGGGAGTTTTGAGCTGGGTGCAAGTAAGGTGCACGGTGGCTCGGTGGTGGTATTAGAAGGAAGTGCAGAATTTGGAAGCAAGGAGACCCAAGTTCAAACCCAGACATGCCACTTGCCTGTTAGGTGACCTTGTGTACATCCCTGAACCTCTAAAATTTTTATTTTCTGTAAAGTGAGGATATGGGTAACAGTAATTTCTCCAAAGTGTATGTTGGAAGTGAGTTAAAGCACATAATAAGCCAGCTCATGGATGAAACTTAACTATCAGTTCGGTTTCTCTCCTACATCCTCTTATTTTTTGTCAACAGGTACTTTTATAGAGCTTATTACATACTATGCACTGTTCTAAAGACTTAGAGATATTAAGTCATTTAACCCTCGTAACACCCCCAGGTTTTAAGGAATCACCCCCATTTTCAGATGGGGAATGAGGCAAGGAAAGGAGAACTAACATATGCAGACATCACAGCTGTATTTTGGATCCAGGGTGGTGTGAATTAAAGTGAAAACAAGTTCATAATTCAATTGTAATTCACGTTGAAGGAGGATTTAAATAAAGCCACAGATAAAAAACCCTACATCCTGCTACCAAGACCATCCTAAGCTAAAGGAACTGACTAGCATTCAGGTGGCTGGAGGATGAAGCAGTGGGGGGTGGGGAGGGGGTCTCTGGGAAGAAGCTGGAGGATAGCATGGAGGCTGTGTTGTGTTAGATTCTGCCCAGGCTTGGGAAAGCCAAGTTCACAGCTGTGCCTCATTCCCAGGAGTTGCAGCAACCCCCAAAGCTCTCCTAACACCTCCTTCTCCACCTGCAAATGGATCTCTCCTTGATGCTGGCCTCCTGGTGGGAGACACTTTCTGCCAGGCTCAGGTTAGCTGCAGGAGGACACGTCTCCCTTCTTGGCAAAAGGAGAATGCGTTTGACAGTGGATGGCGGCACCATTAATAATTGCACCGAGATAGCAGATCTGAGCCGGGAGCCTCTGGTCACTCTCCTGATAAGCAGCACCTGGAATTAAATATTTCCAGGAGCCGCTCCTTGGGCCCAGGTGAAAGGCATTTGGGTGGAAAGCAGCCAGCCAATGGGCAGTGAAGACGCCACCAGGGGCGGAGCTAAAAGGACCCCGCTTGGCTTCTGCTCCCGTTTTTTTCTCTTAAGCCTGTTGTCCTTTTTGGGGAGCGGGTAGGAGGGCAACTTCTTTCTTCATTCTACACTAAGGCTGCCTTGTGTATATATTTTTTTAAGGAGTGGGGTTGGGGGGGCTGTTTTGTATCTCTTGAACTGTTCTAGATTTTTACAAGCCTTGAATTGGCCTCAGTGTTTTCTGCCTGGGGAGGGAAGAAAGCGCCAGTAAAGTCCCTTAGAGAGTCGGAGAGAGGGCTGTTTGGGAGCTGGGGCCCAGGGCCGGTGAGGGCGGCCTCCTGAGGCTCCAGCCCCTTGCAAGCTATGCCTCTTGTCCCGGGGCTGCTGCTGGGGGCTGAAGGCAGGAATCAAAGATGAAGGGAGCCGGGCCATCTGTCTGGGAGCTCCCTCAGCTGCCTCAACTCTTCATACTTCTTGAAACTTTCAAGGAGCGTAAAGCTCCTCTTCTGCCTCTAAACTCTTCAATGCAGCTTCTTCTCGGGAGCATGACCCCGAGCCCTGGTCGGCCTGTGGGCTCCTGGGGGGGCCTGTCAACTTCACCACAGAGAGGGCTGGAGGACAAGCCTGGGGTCTTTGTTTACCTGGGCTTTCTGGCAAAAAGTGGCAAGCTCTGTGACCCTGAAGACACCCCCAACTCTCCTGAGCCAGTGGGTTGGGCTTCCCTGGTTTCAGCTGAAGAGTGCTGTTGGTGCCCTGCAAAAGGAGGTGGGCAAGGGGGCTCACTACTCGGCAGCACCTGCTGGCGGGGAGCAGATCCCGGCAGGAGCAAAAAGCGATCTAGGTTTTTTTTTCCCCTTGACCAGGAGGAAAGGTTTTAGTGGTTGCTGCAAATTCACAGTCTCTGCTTTCATGGGTTCTCCATTCCTTCCAAGTTTTATGGGATTAAGGCAAGTCAACCCCAACCTGGGAAGCACGAGAGAGGGGTACACATAGTGTGGCTGCACTCCTGCCTAATTCTGAGTCCAGGCAACATGGGGTAGGGTGAAGCACCTGGGCTCTGGGGCCGAGCTGCCCCAGCTGGAATCTCAGTCCTGCCCTCTCCTGTTGACCTTGGGTGCAGTTGCCTAACCTCTCTGTACCTCTGTTTCCCTCTTGTTAAACTGAGGACAGAGCATGTCGGCATGGGGTTACGCCAGTTAAACAGGTATACAGCTCAAGTGATCAAGTCTCTGTATTGTAAGAAAGCAAGGATCAGAAAGAGCTGATAATCGGGGGGAAACTGACACGTTCTGAAAAGCTGAGCCATGAGTCAGAAGGCAGCTGTTACCCCTTTCCAGAGGGTGCAGTAGAGCTCAGTCTAGGGGTCCCAGGCACCCCCACTGATTCCTGTTCTGAACCCAGTATCTGGTGGCTCAGGCCTCCTAGGGAGCTGCGCTTCTTCCCCAAAACCCCTGCAGACCACGTGGAGATCGAGAAAGTTTGTGCCAAGTAGGAGCTCACTTCCTTCCCCAAATAGCCCTTTTCTTTAGGAACACCCCCAAAAGGAGTCAGCATCCCTATTCTGCGGGGCTATCTTTGCCCATCTTTGTGCTTTTTTTCCCCCCTCATTGCTTTTATTTTCACACAGGGCAAATCTTACGGATCTTGTATGTGTATACATAAAAAAGACAGCAGCTTTGTTTTAAGCTCTTGTGCTGGGAGTAGCTCAGCCTAGGCACCTGGGAGTAGTCATCTCTTGCCCCGTGGCTTCTCCCGCTTGATTAACATCAAGCCTGTGGCTTACCCCACCCACGCTCTTAAGATCCCAGTTACTCTTGGGAGGGTCTCATTTGCACTGTAATGAGATCTTCACAAATTCAGGAGGTTTCGGGACTTTACTTTCAGTCAAGTTCTCTTAATCCCATTCAAGTATCACTGGGTCCCTCTCATTTTTCTGTATTCCTGTCTCCACCCATCCCCCATCCCCCAACCCTTGGTGTGTATGGAGTAGACACTCAGTACACTGCTGCAGCCCCACTTGGATTCCACTCAGGGCTTAATTGTGTTGCTGGGTGTTCATCCAGCTCCCTGCTTCTATCTGCTGGGTGTTCCTAGTGATCATCCACCACATCTTACCTGTCCATCTCCCAATGACAGACACCTGACTCTCCACCAACCGTGCCCACTTAGAGCTACTTTCGCTGCACTTCTGGGATTTGGGATGTAAGAAGGGGGGGGATCAGTGTGGACAAGCCCTCAACTCAAGCTCTGAAGGCATGTGGGGCCGATCGGGCCCCAGAATGCTTGACCAGGCCTGGGCTGATGAGAAGGAAGGCCCGCCTCCCACACCAGGCCTGCAGCCGGCTGGGAGATGCCCCTGCCTGGTGGGTGTGGGGCACGGGCATCTGAGGGGTTCTCTCCACATCAGCCTCATCCAAAGTGAGCACGTCTCAGAAGTTCCAGTCCTTATTTTACAAAAGGTGAAGCTGAGGCAAAGGAAGTTGACCGCAGTCTGGGCAACTTGTTCATGCTTTTTTTTTTAAGATTTTATTTTTTATTTATTTTTTTAGAGAGAGAGGAAGGGAGGGAGACAGAGAGGGAGAGAAACAGCAATGTATGGTTGCTCCTCACATGGCCCTCACTGGGGACCTGGCCTGCAACCCAGGCATGTGCCCTGACTGGGAATCGAACCGGGACCCTTTGGTTCCCAGCCCGCGCTCAATCCACTGAGCTACACCAGCCAGGGCATGCTTTTGTTTTTATGAAAATAAGCTGAGAAAATGCTAGGTTGGATGATCCAAAGAGATGGCTTGTGATGTAGCTCTATGACTATCAGAGGGGTGTTTATTCCTCTGGGCTGAGTTGAGTCTCTTTTCCAATGTCCCCTGCAAACTCTCTCTGAGGCCGTAGGCCCGTGACTTTATCCCAATCACAGATCTCCCACCCAATGCCAATGCCCTATGGGCTCAGTAACTTCTCTGTCCTCCCTGAGGGAGAATGCAGCCTGCTAACCTTGAATGTGTTTGGCTCACAAAAGATGTCCTTCCTTACTAGTTAGTCTGTTTATGCAGGTAGGCCACCTATCACCTCCCACGCCATGCAAAGTGTTCCTACAATGTGAAATCACACATCATACGCCTTTGACCTTGTGGCTCACAAGGCTTTGTATTGCGGGTATCCCATTGAGCTGTGTTTTAACTTGGGCTCCCTGGAAAGTAGTCTGAGATGAGGTCTCGGGACAGACAGGTGGTGTCAAGGAGGTAATCTTGGGAGGGAGTGGCTAAAATAAGGAAATGAAAACAATGGTGTATTGAGGTGGCTTCTGTGAGCCACCGAGACCACCTGTGACAGGTGTACAAATGTCTTGTACAACTGCCCACCCAAGGTATGGGGGGCAGGGGGAAGCCTCCTTTGGCTCTAGGTTTTTCTTTTCCCCATTGTTTTCATTTATTCATTGGTTCTTGTCCATTGAGCAAGTGTTGAATCTGGGCTTGAACTTGGCTGTACTGGTAAGCTACCCATGGGCATCTGCAGTGAAAGACACATCTTTGGGCAGAGAGCAAAGCTGCACTTAAGCCTAAGGAGGTTGCCGTCAAAATGATAGCATAGGTCGCATGTATCTGAGAGAAATTCACTGCTAGTATGTGCTGAAATAGGCAAAAATGTTAAAACACAGCAAATTTATTATACTTATATAATAAAATACATGACTGTTACAATCTAGAAGTTATTGAAGAAATATGAAAGCAAATTTTTCCTCTTCAAATAACAAACAGATAGATATTGCTAAAAAAAACAAAAAAACACCAAAAAAAACAAAAAAGCTGTCTTTACCATTAGCAGAATCTTCAATAGTTGGCTTTGCAAACATCTGTAACAGTGATTGCAAATAATCTTGCTGTGCTCAAGGCCTGGATACCTTCCACAACACTTGCAAAAATATTTTGATGAGTGACGCGTTTTGGACGCATGGCAGGTAACACACCTTTTTCTCCTGCCTGGCGAGGGCAGGTGCCGTATCTGCATCGTCATTAGCATCTCCTTCCAGTTGTGTTTGAAACTGAAGTTTCAGGTGTCCAGGCTTACGCACACCTGTAGCGATGTCTGAACGCCTTGTTTGTTCTGACACTAACTGCATGACGAGATTCCTGATGTGGCGCCTTAGTTTCACGTGGCCACTTAGCACAGGAAGCCTGCGCCTTCTTCCTGCAACGTTCAAGACTCTGCAGAGTGTGACCACAGGCCGCCTCCTGGCACTCCTGGCCACGTCCGTCCTACGGGATCTATCGTTTGGTCCACAGGGTCAGCTCCTGGCTTGGGTTGGTTGTAATAGTACATCAGGCTTTTGCGAATCTAAATTTTTGGTATTATTGAGATGCATACTGGAAACTAAAATTAAGTGGGATTTTTTTTTCGTTTTGGAATATGAGATACAAGTGTGCATCCTGCACCAAAAGCAATGAGTTGGATTTGGGGGGCCTGTTTTTAGAAGACACACATTCAGGGGTAGTTGGGATTTATTTTTACAAACAGTACCTACCGGTGAAAGTCCGCTTCTTTTGTGAGCCAGAGATGAGATTTATATCAGCGAACCAGTTATCTGCCATAACATTGCGTCCTGAACTCAAGATGCATAAATGGGTTCTGCAAGTCTCTTACATCTGCTGGTTTGCCACTAATCAAGTTAGGGACCTTCGGGCTGCTGACTGGCATATATTTAATGAGTTCCTGTGTAAAATAGTTTTGAATCGACCATAGCAAAACATTTTTATACCACATTTACTAAACTTGGATGGAACAGATTATCTAAACCCACACTGGCCTCTAAATCTAGGTAACATTTCATCTGTTATTCTATTCTGTCCCAAAGAGTAACATAACTTACAATTTTCTACAAATGCTGTGATGTCTTTGGGCAGAAAGCAAAGCTGTCCTTGAAGCCAGAGGCTGTTCCCGCCTAGAACGGCCCATCTTGGCTGCAGCTGAAACTGGGAAAGACTAAAAGGGCAAACATCGGGCTCCCACGTGTCTGCTACATATGCTAACTTGGCTTCTGTCTCTGACACCCCTTCTTTCTCCCCCACAGACTGAGTCCCTTAAGAGCAGGATGGTCCTGTTGGGGCAAACTGCACACAATGGCTGGCACAGGACTTCTCCAAAATGGCATTCCTGAAGACGTTAAACTTGGCCCAAGACCAGTGATCACTAACCCATAAATCAGGAAGGAGGGGTGAAAGTCAAGGTCACTTTTTGGTGCCAGTCACCTTTTCCCACAAGGAGAATGGGCTATAGAGCAGACCCAAGCCTTTGTTCTTCCTGCATGGCCCTCAGGGATGGTCTGTGTTCATAATCTGCTTGTGATCCTGCAAGGGGTACTACCGAAGTGCTCCCCAAGTGCTAGTCCCCACTGCGCTGGGCCCTGTGCGGGTTGGGCCTGGTGGTAGCTCTAGCTGTGTACAGTCTATTATCCTGCCCTAACTTGAGTTGGGCACCCAGAGCGTGTCCATGACCCTGGCCACAGCTGGACAGGGTGGACACATAACCAGGCAAAGCTGAGGCCGTGCCAAGATGGCTTAGTGTGACCAGAGTAACTGGGCTAAGTGTGGTGGCTGCTCTCTGACCCTTAACTGCGGGCTACTGACAATGAATCTGAGAGCGCTTTGCGTTGAAGCTGAGAGATGGATATGAGAGATGAGCAGTGAAGCTCCGGTGGGTACCAGCTGGTAGTTATGGGGGAGCTTTCTACTTTGGACAGAACAAATACACACTGTAGGCAGCCAGGTGGTACCCAGGCATGTGACCCCTAGAACTGCGTTAATTCTTAGACTGAACTCTAGGCTACATGTAGCCCTTTAATAATCCTAGCTTCCCCTTTAAAGGGACTCTAAGCTGCTGGGCTTAGAATAAGCACAAAGCAGAGATGTGAGGATAGATGGGTGGCTTTGACCCCCTTTGCCAAGTGTCACCTACACCCCTTCTGACCTATGATCCATGTGGATATGAACTGGAGACACCCAGCTCCTAGGATGCCAGTGGGTGCCAGCCCCCATGCCTGATCAGAAGTACCACAGGAAGTCCCTCCGTGGTTTGGGAATAACTTTTACCTGTCTTGACTTAGATAGCTGATAGCTCCCACATGATGAGTGTTTCGCATGTGCTAAATAGAGATCTGCCCCTGAATCAGCAGACCTACCATGACACTTAAGCTTAAACCTGGCCTTGTGTTCCAAGTTCATAATCTTGTATCTTAGACTTCAAAGTTCCTTCAGGCTCCACAAAATGTAGATCTTGCCCTGTTAGGACTGCTTTCTCAGTGAATCCTTAGGGTAACCCAGTCAACTCGGTACCATCATCAGCTTTGTTGAATGAGGACACTTAGGGATGAAACTACTTGCCCCAGGTCCAATGACCTACAACTGGCGAGGTCTGAACCTAGTTCTGATGACTCCCCACAAGCTGAGCTAAACTATGTCCTTGGTGTCCTTTCAAATTCTGCACGTCCTTTACTCTTGAGACAGATGGTAACCATGACTACCAACATTTTAGTTCTGGCATTCATCATGCCTTAACCATCTTTTGTATGTGGCATAATGGCTTGTGAGCTACTCGTGGTGTCCCTAGAGATGCTGACTTGGCTTGGCTGCCTCTTCTACACATTCTCGCCTCTGTGTCCCCTTCTCCCAGCCCCAATACCCCATATTTCCTCAGAGAACCTCTGGTGACTGCAGTGCGACACCTTGTTTCAGCCAGCTCCCATGGCTAGGACCTCTTGCGCCCAACACCTTGTAACAAGAACACCTTCAGGTTGGTTGTATTCCCAGCAGTTAACGGCTTGGATTCCCCTCCATGACATTGCATGCGCAGAAGCAGGTGGAGCGGAGGCGGGCCAGCTTTGTGATGCTGTCACAGGCCTGCAGGCTTTGGCCCATCGCAACTTGGTGTGGCAGCTTGGGGACTCTGGGGAGAAAGTCTCAAGTTATGGATGAGAGAACCTCATGGGAAGTTTGTTATTTAGGAATCGAAACATTCACTGGCATTGTGGTGCGGACGGCTAGCAGAAAGAGAACACTCTGCACGCCCACCAGAGCCAGGACTAGGCTGGAGGGCAGTGGGCCTTTCCCAGGAGCTGACTCCTAAACCCCACTGTTCTTGCTTGGATCTTCCAAGGCTTTGCTTCTGAGCACCTCTCCAAGCCAGTTTCAAAAAATTGGTCTCTGGGGCTTAAATAAGGGGATAGAAAGCTCTTCATACTAAGTACCTACTACATACCAGCCACTCAAGCATAAGCCAAGAGTAAGGAATAAGCTAGCTTTTCTGTAAAGGAAACTTCCAAGTCTGGGCTCCAACTGAGATCTTATTCTGACCTCTGTCATTGGACTTATGATGGACCACACCGTCTGAGGACCAGAACTCATTTGGCGGGGGAATCAGCTCCATTACGTGTAATTAATTTCAGCATGAGCAAAACCCAAAGGTCTAGAGAAAATCCTTCTCTTAGGAAAAGCGTCGAAGTCTTCTGAAATGTGCTCTCAGCCTAGATTACAGTTTACTTTGAAAGATTCCCAAAAGGATCCCTCCCTGCTGCAAGGCCAGTCACATTCCTGAGGTTTTCTAACCCTCCTGGGATAAAACACTAAAAACAAAGTTGGACAACTCCCTACCCCAGTGTGACAGTCACCCGGCCATCCAGGGATAACGCACGCCCCTGGGCCTGAATCCAGCATGGCATTCATTAGCAACTCTGGATCTGGTAGTCAAGGAAGGTCTTTGAGAAGTAGCATCTGAGCAGGTGCCTGAATTAATAGAATCTAGGCAAAAATCTCAGATCCAGAATGCAAGGAACAGCTAGTGCAAAGGTCCTGAGGTAGGAATAGGTTTGAGACAAAGAACAAAAGGAAAAATGGCTAGAGGCGGCAGCCGCAGGAGTTAACAGATGAGACACAAATGGGCAGGAGCTTAATTCTATGGGACCTTGGTTAATAACGGCATGGAATTCAAGCTTTCTCCCAAGGATGAGGTGAAGTCATCAGCAATTAAAGCTCATGAGGGTGGGCTTTGGGCTACTGCCGACAGCTCTCTGACAAGTCGATCACAGGCACCAAGAAGGAAGGGAGGGTATTGGTTAGGAACCCATTCCCCTTAGCCAGGTGAGAGATGGGACTTAAGTCAAAGTGGCAACAATGAGAATGGCAAGATGAAAATGAATTGGGGAGTTTTGAGAAGTGGTGACTAGCAACCTTCGCTGAAGGGCCTGGATGTTGGATATGAAGAGGGGAGCAAGGCTATAGCTCCCAGTTGTGGGCTAAGTATTTAGATGGTAGCAGAGGTAACAGATGGGGAAGCCCAGGGTGGAGGAGAACATGTATGCAGTATTGGGAGCAAGCTTTGGGACCCTTAAGATGCTACCAGGGCTGAGCCCCTGGCTATATTCATCTAAGTAGTTCTCATACAAGTTGGGGACCTCAAGGAGTGTCACTTGTTGCCTGTAGGAGGCAGGAGGAACTGGGCGCGAGATTTCAATGGCGTGGTGGTCCACAGGAATGACAAGGGTGCCACCAGGGAAGACCTGGGGAAAAGCAATGCCAACAACCCAAACCTCACCCTCTGAGGACTGAATTGTTTTACAAACAAAGATGTGTCACGGCAAAACTAAAAAACCAAATGCCTGTTAAACATATGGTCAAAACAACAGTTCAACGTAACAAAAGCAAATCCTAGATTCAGATACCAAGCCAATCAAGCCTTCTGCAGAGAGAAGGTTAGAAAGACTTGAGCCTTGGCTGATAACATTTCGTGTCCTCTTCACTTTCCAAACCATCTCTTAAGAGCGCGGCTCACTTTTTTTATAACATAAAAATGAGATCAATCCTGAACCCTAGGCAGAAACGTCGGAGGGGCCATGTTGATCATGGAAAGCATGATCCCGGCTCGGTTGCCTCCGGGTACGTGAGTCATCGTTTATGTTGTAAAAATAATGGCTTTTCCAAAACTCGACTTCAGAAGGCGCCTGAGCTAGTTAAACTAGCCAGTTTCAATTGCTTTGGCCATTTCTAGCTGTTCTTGGGAACAGGCCCTGGAAACTTCCTCTTCAAGTCTCTTTTTAATAGTTACAAAGATGAGAGCTGGAAGGGTGCTTGGATCAGTGTATCCTGACGGCCCTTTTGTACATTTGGGGGAAACCAGGGCCTCTCTGGGGAAATAGTCTCCTCATTCCCAGTCTCCTTCTCTGCGGTTTGTTACCCATGGTCCAATAGGTCTGAAATTATTAAATGGAAAATTTCAGAAATAACTCAAACCTACACTGCACACCTGTCCTGAGTACCCTAAGGAGATCTAGCGAGGTTTTGCTCTGCCCTCTCCCAGGCCTTGACTCCTCCCTTCCTCCTGTGTCTCCCTGCTCTGTATGCTCCCCGCCCACTTGTCAATCAATAGCCGGCTGGTTATTGGACCCACTGTTGAGGTCTCCCAGTGTTGTGGTCAAGCCACCCGGTTTTACTTAACAGTGGCCTCAAAGCACAAGACTAGTGATGCTGGCCATTTGCATGTGCCAAAGAAAAGCCACAAAGTGCTTCCTTCTAAGTGACAAGGTAAAAATTTCTCAACTTGAGGAGGGGGATAAATCGTATGCTGAGAAAGAAAAAAAAAAAAAAAAGGCATGCTGAGGGTTGCTAAGATTAAGATAAGAATGCATCTTCTACCCACAAAGTTCTGAAGAAGGAAACGTTTGCGCTGGTTCTGCCGCGGCGCCTCCCGCTGCAGAAGTTCCAGCTACAGTTCATGAGTGCTTAGTTAAGGTGTAAGAGGCATTCAATTGGGGAGCGGATTAGGTGAATAGAAAATGTTTCCATTGATGGCAAAATGTTGAGCCAGAAAGCATTGAGCCTATATCGAGGGATCCCCCAAAACATGAGTGACCATTCACATAACTCATGATACATTGTTATAATTCTATAAGTTGTTAACTTGTGTTGAGCACAGTAAGATTAAACTCATAGGTCTGCATGTTTGAATGGGGAAAAAAGTGTACATACAGAGTTTAGTACTATTCGTGATTCCCAGCATCCTCTGTGAATAAGGGGGTACTTATATAGACTTGATTAAGGTCTGAGCTAAGACTGCAGCCCAGATGGTGACTTGGGCCAGCACTAGTTGCCCTGAGTCTTCAGTCCTCTCTTCTTTTTGTTTAACCTGCCCTCCACCTATTGACTGAGGGCCCTGTTGAAACATCTGCATTCATTGATTCATTGATGCCTTGAGTAACTCTGCTCCCACTGGAGATAAATAATGCATGCCCAACGCGGAGTTCTGGCATGGCATTGATTGCAAACCAGGGGGAGGATGGGGCAGCTGTCAGTCCAATGTGCAGTGTGGTCTTGAAAATGAAATGATTCTTTGGTAGACAAGACAAAAGCCTCTGTGCACCTGGGTTCCAGCAAAGGCAACCAGCAGGACCAGTCCAGTCCCACTGTCTTTGAGCTTCAACCTCTAGCCCTTCATCCAAGTCCTGCTCTAGCATCGATCTCACATCTATAAAGCAGCACCTACTTTCATATCCTTCTAGAACCTGAGCACATGCCATTGGCCGACTACTGGGAAAGAGTCCCAGCCTGATCCAATTGGGATAGAGAGAGGTTAGGGGGACAAACAATGTTACCTTTTATGAAACAACAGACCTTTTTTGGGAGACCTTCGTAGGTAGCTGGTCTACTATGGGCTTTCTCATACCAACTTCCAGGAAATTCAGTGACTTTGGAAGCCTTCTAGACAGAGAGAGGGGTCTTTGCACAGACCTAGGGACCTAACAGAGCAGAGCCTGTTGCAAGTTCAAGTGGACTGAACACTGAAGGGTGGCCCCTTTGGCTTGTCTTCCCAGCGCTCAGCACCGAGGAGGAACGCATTGATGGAAGCAACGAGTTTAACCGTAAGATCCTGGAGTGTGTCTACACCAGAGGGGAGAAGCTCAGAGGTGGCTGTGCCTCCACGCGAGGCACACACGTTGGGTTCTCTGTAGAATGGAAGGAGTGCCACCCGCGTGCGGACTCTTTAAGGCCATATGCATCCGCTGCATTAGTGTTGGAGTCCAGCTTTTGAATCGGACGAATCTAGTCGTTAGCAGGATCCATCTTAGAGCTCAGGCTCAAAATAGCCCTAAAATTTTACAAAATTTTGGCTTGCTGGATACTTGCTCCCTGCATGCAGGTGGGTTGCTCTTTCTCGAAAATATCTTCTGTCTCAGTGCTCGGCCTGTGAGGCGTACCTGTCTTGTCCTGTCCTCACAAAGGGCCTGCCTTCCAAGGCTAAGCAAGGGACACCAAGGATGAGGTGTGAGGTGAAGCTTAACACACGACATTTCTTCCTGCCTCTGAGTCTTTCTGCATCCTCAGAAAGGATACCCTTTTTTAAAGAGCAAACTAGCTTCAAGTTCCTGGCCTATTGTGGGCATGTGAATGTAGCTCCTCCAATATTAGGGTCCCCCCCACCCCAGGTTAACCTATTAGGCAGTCCCTTCTCAGAGGACGTTTTAAAGATAGACTGAGAGGCTCAGATTTGTGCCTAATGGGAGGAACTGGCATCAGTGGGGTGAGTTTGGCTCAGCATGGGAGATGCCAACTGTGTCTCTCTCCCAAAAAGCCCTCTGCACGGCCCAGTGACTTAGCATGCAGTTAACAAATGGGTAACGGGATAACAAATGCATATCCTGGTTAGCTGCTGGTTAACTGAAGCCCTCTCAGTATGTGCTCTGGTCACTTTAACCGGATGAACTGAACCAACTCATCACCAGTCTGTGTCTTGTTAACCATGATTTTAAGCCTCTGGTGGTGGCCTGACGTTAACAGTACGGTAGAGACTGAACACCATGGAGCATCCCAAGGGTTTCACTGGAAAGAGGATGGCCCAAATCCCCGCAGCCAGCTTTTGGTTCCCTCGTAATGCTCTGTATCTGCGTTCTTCCTCCAAAGCATTCGTGGTTATACACGAACTCTCAGTATTAACATATTCTATTGCTGCATAACGAACTTGGCTATTTAAAATACATTTACCCTGACTGGAGGGTCCTGCTATGCCATGCTTGGATTCCTGGCCCATGGAGATGAAGACAATAAGTCTTTTGAGCTAAAGAGATGCATCTACTGGCTCACTGTTCCGCAGGTGCTGACCAGGCCCATCGTGGCCGGGTCCTCTGATGTATCCTAAGGCTGAAATTAGTGTCGGCTGGGCTGTGTTCTCCTCTGGAGACTGAGGGCAAACTGGCCTCCAAGCTTGTTCTTGGTATAACTCAGTTCCTTGCTGGGTAGGACTTGAGGTTCCTTCCTTTGATAGCTTTTAAATCAGCTCCTACAGGCCTCCTGCATCCCTTGCCACGTGGCCCCCTCTGCCTTCAAGCTGGCGTGTTGTGACTCTTCCTTGTGCTTTGCATTTCTGACTTGGTGTGTCTACAACGTCTAGATCCCGATGTCTGAAGGGCTCGTGTGATTAGGTCAGGCCCACCCAGGACGGTCTGTGCCCCTTTTGCCACATAACAGAGGAGTAATGTCCTGCATGCGTGTGTTCACTCCCACCTAACGACTTATGTGGAGCATGGACATGTGGCGGGGAAGTCTTGGGGGGGGGCATAGTGGGATGCTGCCTATCATACCTGAGGCTTATGGTCCTTGCTAGACTCACTCAAGGACAGGGATCTGATCTCCATTACTGTCCTCAGCAGCTGTGACAGAACCAGAACACGGGAGATGTTGGAGCTTCTGGGGCTGTACATTCTCTTCATCGGGAAGTAAGGATGCTGCACTGGGTTGATCATACCCACCTGTAGATGCAACCTGAAAAGCCAAGGGAGGGAAGTAATGCTAACCAGACAGCCCCGGTCCCCAAGGGGGCCACCTTCTGAGACTGTAATTTTTAAACAGTTGCATTTTCCCCTCCAGTTTAATGCTGTCCAAAGCACTTGTAAAGATCCCACTTGCTCAAACTGGCATTGTTCTCCCCACTATTACCCACAATTTCTACTGCGGGTGACAGCAGACCCAACCTTTTCTGGAGTCCAGCCACTGGCACCATCCACATAGCAGGTTGTGGCCATGAGAATAATTCCCTTTAAATGCCACTAATAAGGGAATGAGCAAAGGGGTTTTCCCTCTTAAAATGGCTTTAGTACTTTCTCTTATGAAATTCCCTATGTTGGTTGAGTGCTGCCCCCTTTGGGTCAGAGGGAGTAGTTCTTGTCAAGTATCAACATAATAGTAAAAAGTCAATCAAGTAGTTTAAAAAAAAAAAAAAATGAAAGCCACGTGCCCAAACCTCACTTCTTCTCCCCTCATCAGGGAAGTCGCTGTGTGGTTGTTGCCACCCCTTTTCCCCTTTATGTTCTTAGAGCGCTGCCCAGGTCTTCAAAAGAATTCCCTATCAAAGGCAGAGAAGTCCACACTCACTTCAGTCGTGAGCCCTATTTCCCCTATGTGTAAAACGGACTGAAAAACTGCCATCTGATGCACACCGCACACCTGCTGCTGTTCCTCTCGGGGCCATCACTGATCCATTCCAGCTCTTGTCCTCGGGGAACGTCTGCAGGAGAGGCCTTCTCAACGCTGTGGTCCAGGGCAGCTACGAACAGAACTGTGAGAGTATTATAATCAGCTTCACTCCTCAGTTCTCCACCCAGGTGGCATTTGCCAGCATAGTGGCTCTGCTCATTAGCCTGGGGACCTCATCTTTGGTCTCCCTCTGAAAATTTCCAGCGGACTGAAAGGGAGCCAGGCTGTCCAACTCCCTATCCTTGCAAGTTCAACGTGGATAAGAGACTGGAGATCAGAAAGCTGAGAACAAAGCAAGGTGGTCTCAGGTTCACAGATCAAAGTTTAAGCCTGTGCATCTTCTGATATGAGGTCAAGTTCTTCCTAGTCCTTCAGAGCAGTTGTGCTTTGAGGAGGAGACCTGGCCTGACCCTCAGACAGGAGGTCTAGTCTGAGTTTTGTTATCAACAGCTGTGCCTCTTAGCCAAAGTCACTTAACCTCTCGGGACTTGCTTTCTAATAAAAGGAATGACTGTCTATCTTCAGGTCTTTGGAGACTCTGCATCATGGGTGGCCAAGGTTAGCTGCCGGGGAGACCTAGCCAGGCAGCTCTAACTTCTGCCCTTAAGGCTCTCTAGCCTTAATTTCTTCCACAGGGCTGCAGTCTGCTTCCTGGTAGTGCCTGCACATGCCAGGGCACCCTTCAGCCCTTGGAGGACCTACTCTGACACTGGAGGGCCCCCACGATCCATTGGGTGGTGGTGACTTGGGTGAGGGAGGTGAGAGTCTCGGAGCACATGCCACGCTCTTCTCAGGCCTCCAACAACCAGAAGTCAGGGAAGCTGTTGCCGAGAGCAGTAAATGAGCCTGGTCCTTCGGCCACTGTCCTACCCAGTCATCACCCCAAGGACCGCTTTAGATCTTTGCTTCCAAAAGATTTGTTCAAGCGGCTTTGGGCACCACCCTTACATCCAAGTTTGCATCTCCAACTGGGGTTGCAAAGTCTCCAAGCTGGAAAGTTACCAAACGATCAGGGTTGGCATCTCATCCACACAAACGCACGAAACCTCCCTTTTCTCTAAGCTTTTGAGATGCACAATGCTATTTTTGATGAAGCAGTGTTGTCTTGGAACAGAATATAGAAATGAGGTCCCAAATCTCCTTGAATTGAAGCCTGGACAATATGATAGTGGAGTAATGCACTCAAGAAATAACTGAATGCCTGACATCCTCTGGAGACCATCGTTGGTGCAGAAAAGACGGATTTGGGGGCAAAGATTCCATTCAGCCCCAGCCCTGCTCGTTGGGTTAATGTTTGATACAGCTCCTGACACCACTCAGTGTTTGAGGGGAGTCCCTGCCTGAGTGAAATGTCCTGGGTGGGCATGCAGAATACATCATAGTGATACGGCCTCTGCAGGAAAAAAGGGAGGAGGAGAAAGAATGAGAGGACACAGAGGAGCCCTGTGCTTGCCGTCCGACCTGGGTCTGAAGCTGCCCTGGTTGTGGGCAAACTACTTAACCCCTCCTGTCCTCTGCTTCTTGATCTGCAGAGCAGCGGTCAAATCCGTCTTTTTCAGGGGCGTACACGAGCCCTGGAATGAGCTGGTCTGCGGTATGAGAAAAGGCTTGAGACGCCCAGCGAGTGTGAGGGGGTGCTGCCCGTCACCTTCCCTTGGAGGTTCGTGTTCGCACGTTCAAAGCTCTGATCAGTCCTACAAAGGAACATTTGGTGCTGTGTCAGCCTGGGTCTCAGTAGCCACCAACCACTTCTGGGTTAACGGTAGAACCAGGGCCCTGTGGACTAACTTACAAGAGGAGAAAAAGTTAAGCCTCTGGGATGTGGTAGGAATCCCACAGAGGTAGGAAAATTTAACTCATGTTCTATTTGGGTCCTTGGTGAAAAACAGCTTTCTCCCACTGAGATCTTTGTGCCTGCAGACCATAATTTGTGGTGAAGAAGGGCCACCGTGCGTTCAGGTGACTTTTTCATCCAAGTGGATTCCTTAACTGTCACTTTAATCACTGCAGAAAGAGAAAGCGCTTCCCCTTTACTAAAAGAAACTCAGACGGGAGAACTGTGTAACATATTCTGCGTGGGAGAATCGTGGCTTCTGAAAGGCCAACTTGATGGAAACAATTCAAATTCATGCTTTTCTTGATTAAACTAAAAACTCACCCTCAGGTTCTGAGCAAAATATCTGTATTCTCACACTGAAGAAGGTGGTTTAGAAATTTTCATTGAAAATGGATATTCAATAGGATGATGAATGATTGGATTTAGGGAAAGTGGGGTCTTACTTGCTTACTTGCTGGTCTCCCCTGCTTTGGAGACCTGCTAATCCCAGTGAGTGAAGAAAATGTGGGATTTGATACTTCAGAAGGACTTTTTTAAACCCTCTTTTATAATGGGAGTGCTCACTGTCTGCATCCAGAGCCCTGCAGACCTGCAGTTCAGCGGACAGAAAGGCAGTGCTCAGAGAGGTTTCCTGGCCACAGACAGCTCCCGAGACAACCAGGACTCACGTGCTGCTCACTGCAAGGGTCCCACGAGACTTCATTCACTCTCTTCTCCTGCAGCTCCCTGGGGGTCAGTGATTCTCCTTTTCATCATCATCTTCATCTTCACAGTTTTTCTGGGCTGAGCATGCAGGCAAGGCACTATGTCCACCTGTGTCCCTCAGCCAGTTGCTCTCAAAAGCACTGCCCCTGGTAGTTACCGAGGTCACTGTGGGTGAGGAGGTCCTCAAGGTGCTTATGAAATAGGAGAGATATGTCTCCCTTCCTGTAACTCCTCGCGTTACCAAGTCAGCTCTCATGCCTGAACTTTAATTAGAAAACTGAGTCCCCTGTCCTCTGGTCACCCCAATCACTCATTATGGACAGTGGTTCTTTTTCTTCTTTTTACCCTCATCTTCATAATTTCCTGCTTTGGAGGTTTTTTGTTTTGTTCTTTAGCGTTGGGTTGAAGGAGGCAAGCCTCCTAGCCTTGCAGTCTGAAATATGCACAGTTGGCTTTGGGTTTCTAGACGCAGGTTCGCAGATTTGGGGGCAGAGATTCCATATGGCCCCAGCAACGCTCATTGGGTTAGTGTTTGATTTAGCAACTGACACGACTTGGTGTTTGGAGGGGAGAACTCTCTGCGCTTTGGTGGAAGGGCTGGAGCAAGTACAGTAAATGTCCCAGGTCATAGCTCGGCGGCCAGCTATCAGGACATAAAAGTACACAGACTATAGAAAAACAATATGGAATGTTCATATAGTGCGTGTATGTGGAAAAGATTAAAAACCCATAAACCTGTGCAAGTTAATGAGGACAGATGGTCTGCACCGTGGATAGGAGAATAAATCAAGGCCTTCTCTAACCTGTCAGCCCCATCGCGGGCTCCAGGTTAACCTGAGCCTCTCCCCACCCCCTCCACGCCTCTCCCCCACTTGTGAGACCAGCTGGAGAGGAAATGGAACAGTTCCCAAACCGAAAAGGAAGTTCACCTTGGAGTCCCAGCCTCCAGAGGCCACGGTGGGCGGGTGCAGGGGGTGGGGCGGGGAGATGGCACAGAAGGAACTTGGATAAAGGGGTGCAGTGAATTGCCAAAGTCACCTTGCTGTGAGTTTAAATTTTGGTCATTAAAACTCAAATATGCTGCTTTAAGGGTTGAAATTAGTGACTCCTGAGCACTCGTCTTGGCCTACTTGTGTTTTGGATTGGCTTTAGGGGGAAGCCCTGGCGTTTTCTATCAACAGATGCTTGCTTTTGAAGAAGCAGAAAGGAGAATAGCCATGCTTCCGCCTCCATGTGTGCTTACCTGGAGCACCGAGTGGTGCATGCGCACAGTCTTAACCAGAACAAGGAGCAGTAAGTAAACTTGAAGGTGTACGGCAGTGTTCCCATCTGGGAGGTTGTCACTTGAGCCTCTGGTTCTCATCTGACGTGGCCGTAGTGGAGCAGGGGTTTCTCCCAGAGGTTCCTCTGCACATCCCTGCAGCAAGGGTGGTCTTTTTAGTGAGGGCCTGAGTGCTCTGAATGAAATCAGTTCTCAATCTCTCCTTCCTTCTGGGGCGGGGGGATGGGGCCAGCAAACAAGCCCAGTGGGCCCTTTAACTGGTGTTCTGAGACCCGATCCCCCTCCAAGATGGAAGGATCCCTGTTTTCTTATCCATTCAACCACTGTGTCTTTTGATTGGACTATTTAAGCCATTTACATTTAAAGTAACTATTGATCAATATGTATTGCCATTTTATTCTTTATAACTGTTTCTTTTTTTCTTCTTAAGAAGATCCTTTAACATTTCTTGTAATGCTGCTTAGGTGTTAATGAACTCCTTTAGCTTTTTCTTGTCTGGGAAACTCTTTATTTCTCCAGTTTTAAATGATAGCCTTGCTGGGTAAAGTAGTTTTGGTTATACATCCTTGCCTTTTATCATTTTGAATATTTCATGCCAATCCCTTCTGGCCCGAAATGTTTCTGTTGAGTAATCAGCTGCCAGTCTTATGGGAGCTCCCTGTAGGTGGCCATCTTTTGCATTTAAAATTCTCCCTTTGTCCCTAAGCTTTGCCATTCTAATTATGATCTGCCTTGGTGTGGGCTTCTTTGGATAAAAGGACTCCTAAACTGGAGTTGGGTGGGGTGTCCTCCATACAGAGTTGAGGTCCTGGTGTAGGAGGACATTCACTTTCCAGTTAGAAAGGGTTGACTTCTGTTTCAGTAGCACATGGGCTTTGATCTAGGTGCTGGGGGGAAGGTCTTACGCTCAATACCATCTTTTTCTTTTTAAAAAACACAGTGACACTTAATTCCTGGGAATGAGGGCAGGAGGTTAAATGGATGCTGCCACTTGGTGAGATGGAGGAGATGGGGGAGGGGTGTGCATTGGCGTAATCGAGGTCTGTTTCCAACACTATGAACTCCATTTGAAACTTTCCCTTCCAGTGCAAAGGCACGGATGCACTATTAACTCTCCTCTCCCGAACTTTGTGAAACAATTCATAGTCCATTGTAGCCAGAGGTGAAGACCCAGTGTGTTAAGTCCATATTACTTGGGTGGCCCTGGTCTGGTTATGAAACTCTGCCTCCCTGAACTCAGGTTAGAATAGGAAACCGTCTCACTGATCCCAGTGATCTACCAACCTTATTTGTATACCCGATTGCCTCTAACTACATACTGTGCGTTCTCCGAGAACAGGAACTTTGGCTGCTTAGTTACCCAATTTCATGGGGACCAGTGCCTGGCACAGAGAAGATGTAAGGTGCATTCTCCCCAGTCCTCCCTCTGAGGGGGAAATGTTATGTTTTTTCTTAGTCATACAAGGTCTCCTCTCAATTTATTTTGAAAGTGCTATTTCAGGTAACCCTCACCTGAAATAACCTAGTGCTCATAAAGGAAGCAAACCTAACTCAGACTTCAACTATTCCTGGGATATGGCCTCATAGTTTGCAGTTGTTGGAAGTCATTGTCAAAAAGCATATTTCTGGCTTGGGATATAACTTTTAGCTATAGCATCATATACAGTGTACATATTTAAAAACACGTCTAGTGATTTAGGTCGCAGTAAAGATGTATCCTGGAAAACAAAGGAATTGAAAGGCACTAGTTACACAAACCACCTTTGAAAAGGTGTATACCAAGGTTTAATAAAACTTAGTGTACAAAGAAAATATTTTCTAATATATTGACTTCCAATATGGCCTCATAATATAGACAAAGTATCAAATTATACACACTTCAAGTTTTGATAAGGCTTGGTTCTCTCATTGGGGAGAAAAAGATTCAGCCCCCTGGTTGTCTTTGACATGTTAAATCTCAAATGACTCAGTAGAATAGCCTGCTGCCCATAAAAAGGTCTTTCTTCCAGCCTTTGCCCACAGGCCTCTTTAAAGGTGGAACTGCATTATTTCTCAAGTCGTACTCCTTTGATGCCCCATGACTTCTGGGACCCGAAGCATCCCATAAACACTGCACTTTAGGAATTTCAAGCCTAAGCACACTCATAGGGACAAGATAATTAAGGGGGAAAATTGGTGAGGTAAGGCTTGGCCAGGAGTTAAACCTGTCTTGCTCAGAGAGCCGAGCTCTGGTTTAACTCTGGCCACATAGGAATGCAGACCTTGCGTGGCCAGCCCACCCCATTTTTGTTCAGGAAAAGCTAGAAATCTGACTTTGTGTAGACTTCAATCTTAAGTGTCAGCAATTTAATTCAGGCCTCTGAAAAACCTTAGGTGGATTTCTGATGTTCCTTGGCTCCTAGCACTGTCCAGGATATCAGACAGTGCCCTTTATTTCCCTACCTGTGAAGTGAGAAGTTACTGTGTGAATGTGGCTGGTGCATGGGATGGACTCACAGTGGAGCAATTAGTAAAATGCATAATGCTGCCTTTGGGCCCAGAATTTAAGACAATCTCAAGGGTCTCAGAACTAGTTTTTACTCATCTACTTTCTGATGGCCTTGGTTCCTTGATTTTTCTGGTGTCCAAGGCTGGTAATCTGTAGACTTAAGAAGTGGGTTGAAGACACACCCATGTCCCATAGGAGCACATACTTGACTAGTATATACCTGAGCCCTTATATGCAGGGCATCGTGGTAGTCACTGGTAGACACACTGAGACAGATAGGATGTCTGTTATGGGTAGGGAGCTATATCCTGACATGGACCTGAATAAGACAATGTGATCTTTATAAATGACCCAAGGTCCTGTGGAAGCTCTTATCATGAACACTTAAATGCTTTGAACACTGTTAGGTTCTTCCCATGAGTGCTCCCTGCATCTCCCAATAACCCTGGGGTCTGTAGTACATGCTCATTTTTAAGATGAAGAACTAAGGCTCCAAAGCTGTATAACTGTTGAGTTATAAATGACCACGTACTCATTTACCAGCCCAGTAAACAGCAGTGTCAGGATGAGGGAGAAGCTTAGTTTGGAGAAGTGCTTTGTACGTTTCTTTCCAGTGCAGCCTTCCAAATCACTGCAGAAATCCAACTTGTTTGCCCACTGATTACATGTGAGCTTTATTCTCTGTACTGATTCTTTTCCTTACAAGGTCATTCATGTTTTACTCTCGTGCCCTGCTCAACAGGGTGGAAGGCAGCTGTATGTTCTGTGCTCCCACCACAGTGGCTTTCCAGTAGCTGGCCCAGCCCCCAGTCTTTGGTGTGGCTTATGCATAGCTGCAGAAGGAAATGTGCCTACTGACTTAAAAATGGCCAGGGGGAGCTGAGTCCAGCTGTCAGCAGAGCGCATGATCACAGAAATGTGAAAGTGGGCCCTTCCTGGTCGAGGGCCTCCCTGGGGGGTTCCAGGTAGAAGGGATTGTGTACTGAAAAGGCACAGAGGGGGACAGATTTACAAAATGAAGTGGCTTTTGAAGGCTTGGCTTCTTGGAGATTTCTAGGTTTCATTCAAGTCTCCTCTGATCTTAATTTGGTATCCAAACAACCTTTCAACCCTTCTTGCTGACTGGCTTGTTCCCCCTTTTTTCATATATGCCTCCAATATGGCCCAGCCCCTCTCTTTATACCAGGGTCTCAGGAGTCAGCAGCCAGCCAATAGGCATCCGGCTCCAGGGTCCAGTGGCAGCCTCGATTTAATCAGCTGGACCCTGGATAGCAGTCACCTGGTATGAAAACCTGGCCCCCTGGTCTGTCTGCAGGGGCTGGGGTCTGGGCAGTTTCGATTCCTGGGCTGTGGGTAGGCAAGGGGACTAATATCTAGTACCTTGTAAAAGGACAGTGTGTGTGATCTGGAAAACTCCTTAAGACTACTTTGTCTTTCTAGTATCTGATTAAAGAGCAAGGCTTCAGCCTTGTAACTAACTGCCCCTCATTCCTCCAGCTTGGGAGGAAGTAGCTTCGCCTTGTCCCCATCTCTGACCCCTGACTTAGGTCTTTATGTGCACGGGGACCCAAAAGTGGAACATCTAAGAGTTTTTCAACATGGACCCTACAATCTCGTCTCTTCTTTGTGCCTACCCACCCCTACTATATTCCCACAAACTTTTTTCCATGTTCAAAACATACACAACCAAATACACACCACACAACCTGTCACCTTCTCTGGGTCTGGCTCCTCCAGGACCTAGGATGTAAGCGATCTTTGTCAACATGCTATGTGAGCTCAGAGAAATGTGTATTATGCTGCTGCTGAGTGAAGTCCTCTATAAATGCTCGTTAGACTTCCTTGATTGGTGCTGTTTCGTTCAACTATCTTGACTGAATTTCCTGTCTGCTAGGCCTGTCAATCACTGATATAGAGGGGTGTTGAAGTATCCACCTATAATAGAACTGAATAGGTGAAATGCACAAATCACCATCAGTCTTTGCCTCATCTGTCTGATGCTGTTACATGCATACACACTACTGATTATGAGTACATTCCTAGAGTTGACCCCTTCCTTATGTAACGCTCCTCTTCATCCCTGATCACTTGTTCTGAATGCTGTTTTATTTGAAATATAGCTCCTCCAGCTTCTAAACAGTGTCAGCATTATATATTTTCTCCATCCCTTTACTTTTATGCTTCCTGTCTTTAATTAAAGTAGGTTTCTTGTAGACAACAAAAAGTTGAGTGGCTCTTCTAATTTAATAAAAATTTGTGAAAACCCAAATTTATGAGTTGGTCACTGCATGGCTGTGTAGTACTCCATAACTAAGCCACCCATTCCACAAACTAGGAGTTCCTCCTGGTTTGAGGGTGGTAACCACTAAACAATGCTGAGTAAAAACTGTTGCATGTATGCCCTTGTGATCCAGTGCTTTTACCACTGTGAGAGAGGATCCCAAGAAAGGGCTTGCTAGTTTGAAGAGTGTTATAAGTGATTGTCTTACTAGCTATTACCAAATTACCTTTCAAAAAGGACAACGTATACCCCCACTACAAATAGTAGCCTTTTCATCAGAGCCAAAGGCAGAATGTAACTGGGCAATTGTCCAGGGAGTTGGAATCCTTTTGATAAGGTATCTGGAACATTCAACCCCCATCCTGTCTTCTTGTTGGCAAGCTCTTAAAATTTCAGTTAATTGTTCCAACACAATTTCTTCTGCCCTGCCTATTGATGTATCCTGAGCCAATTACTAAATACTTCCTAAATCACAAATATGCAAATGTGCCAAGTCTATTTCCAAGCAGCATTCCTTGCAAAGTTATGTTGGAATGAGCAACATATGGTTGAGCATTTAGGCTCATTAAGTTTGAATCTTTAGCCAGCACCTGAACTTGAAAGAGCTCAGCAAATGGCTAATCATTTGTTTTCGCCCACCCTATCCCCCCTTTCAATAGATGGGTATTTGGAAACTGCAGCTTACTAACAGGGAAGCTATTTGGATGGGATATAATGAGGGTGTTAAGCCAAATTGTTTGTGGCTTTGGAATGTGGGGCAGGATTTTGCACAAGGCTTTATCTCTATCCCCGCTTGCCACTAATAGGTCATTAACTTATCTGGACTATGAATGCATCCCCATTGCATATGTCCATCAAACCATAAACCCACAGCCACCCTGGCAGCCTGCACATGCGATGCTGCAGAGGCCTCTGTTTTGGAGCCAAGTGCTTTATATAACTCCACGGTGGTGGCCCCGGCCAACTTGCTTTTCAACAACTCTGTGTGGCACCCTTGCCTGTCTCTTGGTGACAAGCCCGGACCTTCTTCAGGCATTTTCTCAGCAGGTTAATCAAATGGCATCAGTGGGAATGTTTACAGCTTGCTGCCACTTAGGGAGCTTTATCAGAGCCCTTTTAATATCAGCCCCCAACCCAAGGCTGATAACAGAACAGGAGGGAGTTAGGGGATGGACAGCTTTAGGAGGGCTGGTAAAGACCAGAAAACAAGATGTCAATCTAATCTGAAAGACCTCCTATAGGGTCTCGGCTATGGGGTAGCAGTTTGGTCTGAAAGTCCTGGAGATGACACATGTCTAGTGCCAGACAGATGCTTGGCATTTAGAGCTATTGGTCCACTCAACATGAGGGTGCCAACCATGTACCCAGCTCTGTTTCTATGGTGATAAGATGCTGTTCTTTCTCTACCTATTCATAAGTGTGTTGGGCTAAGACTTAAGCCTGAGTCCTATTCATACTTCTGTTTTATGACTCTGAACAACTTCTTCCTTGGCCATTCTTGACCTCAGTTCTCAGTGAGTATTTTCTAAATGCCATGTGTGTATTTATCACCTGTGATGCGAGAGGCCGAAGATTAGCTTTGACCCTAAGGAATTGTGATTGTTAATCCAGACTTAGAGGACTCAGATATCTGAGCTTTACCAGACACCTTTGGGAAGAATCGATAAGAACATTAAGGCAAGAAACCTAAAGGCAAAGATACCAAGAGGCCCTCTTTGAAAATCCAAACTTGCTGCTTTTACTTTGGCTGGAAAATCCATCATTGATATCACTTTTCTCTCAAAGAGTAAAAACTTTAGTCCCTACACAAGCCTATTGTAGATATTAGAGACATTTTATGCTAAGGTAGGCAACATGCAACTGTCCCACTATGGATTAACCACAATTTTAATACCAGATAGATTTCTTGCCTTTCTACCCAGAGTTTCTCTCAATGCAACAATGGTGGGCACCCCAGTGATGAAGGTGGCCTTGGTACCTTAAGCAAACTGACTATTGTTGCCTTTGGCTCTTTAGGGCTGTACCGTGCATTGAAATCCAGTTCTCTGAAGTCTTGTGTCGGATCATCTAGCAGTGACTCTGGACCAGACGCTGACGGTTGACTGGACACACGTGAGGGCGAAATAAAAAGCCTTGTAGTCACACAAGTCGGCAACCTCGACCCTGTGCACCCACGTATTTTTCTGCAACGACGGTGGTTCATTGAACTCCTGTGACTGCATCTCTGGGTACTTGTACAATCAGCTAACTTGCCTCTACTCCATGAGGTAAGTGGTGGAATCCCCATTCGTACAAATGAAGTTTGCAGGTTACCCGGTGAGTTAGAGATTCTGCCTCAGGTTTAAAAGCCGTTCTCTGTCCGAGCTCCCACAGGCAGTGTCTGCAGTCAAAATGGAGTGCAGAGTTGACAGTGAGATCAAGGATGTGGGTTAGACAGTGGAGATTAGACTATGATCCAGGTGAGGCTTCTGGTAGAAAGAGGGCTGAGCTGAGTTTAGTTTAAGTTTAGCTTCTTGCTTTCAGCATTCAGCCCTTTGCTGTGCCTTGAGTTCAAGCACGTGGTCGAAACTCCACCTAGAGAACAGACTTGGAATCTTCAATGCACACAGGTCTCTGTGTTGGGGCTGGGGACTGAGTGTGTAACTGCTCTACTAAGACTTGACCATTTCGCCTCCTCTCACACCCACCTTCCCAGGATCTGGGGGTGCAGCCCTTTTGGGTGGATCAGTCCATTGTTGTACATGTCTCTTTGCAGATATTAGTTTTGGCTGTCACCACTCCTTTAAGGCAGATAGGCTATTCCTTCACTTCGTTTTCTTCTAGAAACTTCTAATTTTCCACTGAATCGTTTTTTGCTTATGAACGAATACCTTTTCATTCCTTTGAATGGGATTTGGGGAAGGAAAAGAGAAACATGTCATCAGCCTGCCATGTTTACCTGGAAGTTCTAATGGCATCTTTGGCATTTGAATTTTTAAATTTTGAATGCCCTAACAACTAAGTCATTACTTCAAATCCATAGCCTTTATAATTGTAGCAGTTAAGTGCTATTGTTTGTGGTTGATGAGGACCTTGCAAAGAGTGTACTCAAAATATCCAGTAAGGTTCTCGCCCGGCTGGTGTAGCTCAGTGGATTGCGCGTGGGCTGGGAACCAGAGGGTCCTGGTTTGATTCCCAGTCAGGGCACATGCCTGGGTTGCGGGCCAGGTCCCCGGTGGGGGCCATGTGAGAGGCAACCATACATCGCTCTTTCTCCCTCCCTTCTCCTCTCTCTGAAAATCAATAAATAAAATATTAAAAAAAAAAATCCAGTAAGGTTCTGTATCTCTTGGGGTGATCAGATAAGTGAGGAAAGACAAGTTACAAAAAAACCGAGATATAGATGGATGAGTTGTTGGAGCTGTGGGGGGTGTAACGTAGTTATTCACTTTCTGATCTGGCAGACTGTCCTACTGAGAAGATGGCCCAGTTAGCACCCAGTATTTGTGGATTATTTTTAAGTATAACTGGACTTGATTCATCCAGGACAAACACTAGGGATGATGGTCTCTTGCCAGCCTTATACTTTGTTTCAGGGGCATCTATGACATTGGTTTTAACCTGGTTTTACCCAAGGGCATCTAGGTAAGCTCTCTGCTATGGGACTGCCATAAATCCCGTGGTTCAGAAATGCCAGCAGAACTGCCTGCTTGAAGTGGATACTTGGTCACCAGGAAAGCTGTAGCCATAGTCAGTGAGGCTTTGCCTGTGGTTGGTGATGGTCATGGTTAACCCTCCTCTTACCTGTGTGTGCCTGCCTCACTGTGGCTTTGAGATTGAGCATTAATCAAACCAATGAATGCATTCTAGGTGACTTGATGAGGTCTTGCTGAAATGAGTTTGGCCCTGGCTGATGTGGCCCAGTGGATTGAGCACCAGCCTGAGAACTGACAGGTTGCCAGTTCAATTCCCAGTCAGGGCACATGCCTGGGTTTTGGGCCAGGTCCCCATTTGGGGACATGTGAGAGGCCACTGATCGATGTTTCTCTCCCTCTCTTTCTCCCTCCCTTCCCTTCTTCCTAAAAATAAATACAAATAAAATCTTTTTTTAAAAAATGAGGTAAATCACCCTATTCCACACCAAGTGTTGAGGCTGATGATGTTTGCGAGTGCAGACATCACCTCCTACCTTCCAGAGAGGTGGCTAACCTGCACCTTTGCTCACTTCCTACGAGGTGCTCAGCGTCTCTCAAGGCAGCAGTTCCCACTGTGAAATCTGCCTGTGACTTCT